>JAXIVJ010012089.1:10000-41415 GCA_036785665.1 Chirona hameri | reverse complement strand
TATCACATTACACCGTGAGAGAACTCGCCGTGGTGCCGAGGCGCGCCGAGCGCCACCGTACGTGTTAGGTCGCTTTGCTAAGTTGTAAGTTGGAGTGTGAATCTGCGATATGATTGGCCTTAACGGTTTGCCCGGCTTGTGTTTTTACATTGCCATATGCATAACCAGGAGAATACTCACCAGTTATTTTGACAAAATGTACACCGCCATTCACCGCATTAGCACTGACAATAGCACGATTCACTTTGGCCTTGAGTGCATTAGTAGGGTCTTCTTTGATAGGTGCAAACTTGCTTTCGTCTCCCAGTATGTTCTGAATTTTCTGTAAATACTCATCGCGATCGAGGATGACGAAAACAGAAGACTTATCGGCCTTCCGGATGACAATTCTTTCATCTTCTCTGAGCTGTTTTGCTGCCTCTCTTAGCTCTTTCGTCAATTAGCTCTCTACGAATTTCCCCGTAGTTTAGCGCCTTCACCTATGAGCTCATTGCGCAAATTCGGACTAACTTCAACTTTCTTATCTTTTTCAAGTCTGAGAACATCTTGGTAGAGAAATTCTAACTCCGCCTTCTTCTCAGTCGAATTGGTGGAGATTGAGTATGACAGTTAAGTCCAAGGTTTATGAATTGATGCTGCGCTTCGGTGAGATGCACAGAAGACAGATTGACGTAGCCTTGCTTGCTCTCACGAAGTTTGAGATCGCCGCCATATATGCGTGAAAGTTTTCTTGGAGACCTTTGCACGGCTACGTCAATATGTCTTCTGTGCATCTCACCGAAGCGCAGCACCAATTCCTAAACCTTGGACTTAACATACTGAAATGCAGGACATACTGGGAGACGAAAGCAAGTTTGAACCTATCAAAAAAGACCCTACTGATGCACTCAAGGCTAAAGTGAATCGAGTTATTGTCAGTTATAATGCGGTGAATGGCGGTGTACATGTTGTAAAAATAACTGGTGAGTATTCTCCTGGTTATGCATATGGCAATGTAAAAACACAGAAGCCGGGCAAACTGTTAAAGCCAATCATATCGCAGATTCACACTCCAACTTACAACTTAGCAAAGCGACTTAACACACTCATAAAAACCGTACATACAGCACAGCACTCTATAGAATCAGTAGAAGAATTTGTAGATATCTTGCGGGCTAAGAGGCCACAGGGCGACATAGCGTCTATCGACGTGGAAAGCCTTTTCACTAACGTTCCAATCGAGGATACCATCAAGATCATTCTTGATGAAGTATACGATAAACGTAGCAACAACCTGCCTCCGTTAAAGCTATCTAAAGCGCTCTTAGAGAAACTGTTACGTGCCTGCACCACCGAATCTCTATTTCGCGGTCCAGATGGAAAACTGTACTTGCAAAAAGAAGGTGTGGCAATAAGCTCGCCTCTGGGGCCACTCTTCGCTAACTTCTACATGTGTTTTGTTGAGAACAAAGCTTTAAAGGGATTATACGGGGGTTTTCCCAGAATAATTGAGTTACATAGTAAAACGTACTTATAAAGGTGGTAAAAGTCCCACGGTAGCCACATTTTTCTGAAATGCCTCTTCTGCACGTAAGGACATTCCAAAGTGCGCGGTGATGCCACCGCGTATTTTCTGCAGGACCGGCTGAGGCAGAGCCAGTCATCTCTTTTATGCTAATAAAAACACCTCACGTATGGCATATTTCCGGTAAAATAAGCAATATTTGAAAGTAAATAAACTTGTTTTGTTTCCAACGACAGCAGCAGTTACCTAGTTTTCCCATAAAATTCTATATTTTTCATGAATTTTCATGCCAAAAAATGAATACGCCACCACCAAATTATCAACGCTAAAGGCCAGAGAAAAGAAAACCACAAAAACACAAAACCTCAACGAACCGTGTGTAGTAATACAAAGTCCCGTCAGTTTTGAATTGCATGATAATTTTGTGATCCAGTGTAGGACTTTCAGATCATTCAAAACTCTAAAATTGATCTTAAGATAAAAGTGGTGGACAGTAGTGCCGATCAAGTACTCGTTATCTGATACTAGTCTCGAAAAACGCCCAAGTTTTAACGCTGATAATTGCTGAAATAATGGACTAAATGAGCGTTGAGGTCCCTGTTATATGTCTTAAACGTGTTTAAATCTCATACAACTGCAAAAGAGTGCATTTACTTTCAGGACGGAAACCCGTATAATCCCTTTAAATTATACCAATCTTGCGCCTTCGACCTACTGCAGGTATGTAGATGACATTTTTTGTAGAAGTGCGGAGCAATGAACATTTACAAAGCTTGATAGCTAGTCTGGAAAACAACTCTGTCTTACGTTTCACTTTTGAAAAGAGCATTGACAAACGTTGTCATTTTTAGGCATCCTAGTGGATAGTAGAGATGGTAAATTCACCACTAGTGTTTTCCGTAAGCCCACAAACACAGGGACGTAATGAACGCAAAAAACGAATGCCCTGAAAAATATAAAGTGAGCGTGATAAGAGCCATTGTGAGAAGAGCAATATAGTAGATATGCTCTACATACTCTGCAATATAATATATATGCTAGATATGCTAATAGATATGCTCTGCAATATAATATATATGCTCTACATATGAATTTTTACACTCTGAATTTTGTAGAGTAAAGGAGGTCTTAGTGAAAAACGACTATTCAAATAAGGCAGTAGATACGGAGATTGAAGCGCAGCTAAAGAAGTATGTAAATCAGTGTCATGCAGGGTCAAACAACTAGCTACGTTCTACTCTATTACCATAACTTGATGAGTTCAGCGTACAAAGTTGACGAACGAGTCGTACGTAGTATCATACAAAAGAAGGTGAAATGCATAGACAAAAACCAAAAAACTTGAACTTATCATATACTATCAAACAAGAAAACACGAAACTTAGTAATTAAAAACAATCTCAACACGAGTAAAGACAAGTTGAAGTGCACCAATGTGGTTTATCAATGTATATGTCCACACGAAGATTGTAGGCTTCGTCAAGAAATCTACATTGGTGTCACAACTTCGCTCGCTAGGAGACTTACGATGCATTTGATGGATGGGGCACCAAAAGAACCAGGGACTCGTCTAACATGTTAACTAGGGGGGGGGACCCCCACCCCCCCCCCCCCAGTCAAGGCAAGCAACGGCCACTGGGGGGGGGGGGAAGTTTAAACAGGTTACAATTGTTGGCGAGATGCACATTTGAACAGTTCTGTCCAAGTTATAGGTCAGGGATGTAGTATCCTATTCAGTTGAGGTGGCTTCACCCCCCCCCCCCCCTTCAACCTTAACAGGAAGTGAGTCAATACCGGGGACAAATCTGTATTTTTGTGGATTTCCAAGGTACTTTAAGCGACTTTCCCAGCTCAGCCTCCCACTTTTCTGGAGAAGCTCCACCCCTGTTATAGGCCATGCGACCAGCTGCACACACATATACATATATAGTTATTGTAACTGATTCATGATAGATGGTGTATAATGACAATAATAACTCAAACCATGTTTTATATTATAGGACATAGGTCGCAAAGCTTTCGATAACAAGTATCATGATCATTGCGAGATGCTGCAAATGAAAGAAAACACACAGTAGCGGAAACCGACGCAGGTCAAATACGCCTATTTTTCAATAAAAGCATGCGCATTGTTATATGACATTATCACTGCTAGTTTTGCCGAATTGATTCCATTTTTGAAAATCGCACAGAGGCTCTTAAAGGGAGATAATCACCTAACACCTTTGTATTTTGTTAGCAACAATTTATTTCGCTACCGTTATGGTATTAAAATGATGTGATCTAAATTTAAGAATTAAATACAATTATTCCCTAATTCAAAGTTGGAAGTTTGGGAAAATTAATGATCGGTATTTTCCCTCCACTATTGGGAAGTGCAACATCTGGGCACTTTTGCATCAATATATTCAACGTTGTTGAATGGGCACTTATAAACAAATCGCCGATGCTAAATAGGTTGCAGTCCGGGGCCAACCTAAACTGCCGATTGCAATGCACTTTTTTCAAATGATTGTTGATTGTTCATAAAAGTTTGGCACATATTCGAAAAAGATAAGAGTGCAGGAAACATATTCCATACCTTCATGATAAATAACAATGCGTAGGGAGGCTAATTTACTGAATTCGCTACCGAGTACTTGCTGAGTACCGACCGATATAAGCGTGGCTCGCTTGTCGGTATGAAACTGCCAATATCTTTCGGTAGGAATGTTTATAGGCAAAATGTGATGAAGTTACATCATATTTTGGCCTCGTCTATCTATTTCAGGTGCCACCTCCATTTTTGTGGAAAAAGGTGATTATCTCCCTAAAGATAATCACTGTCCCAGTTTTCAGCATATATTTTGGAGCTTAGATGAACTGGACAAAAGGATGGATTAGTGTTGGACATTACTCCAAAACATTAAACCAAGTAACATGACTAATGAATGAATGTCATGTCATATTCATTTGAACCTTCCTGTAAGTAACACCAATAAAGTGAAAAAGTAGGCATTTTTTAACTATGATGTAAATTTCATGGAATTTCATGGAAATTTCATGTCGTACCCAGGATTCACTCCAGAAGGGGGGCAATTTTGTATGAGGGGGCATAAGCCATAAGGTACCCACACACAACAAAAACTCACCGGATTTGGCCCACTTTATTTATAGAGGGGTATATTTTCAACATTTTTTCATAAAAATGAGAAAGTATTCATTTTTTTTCTAAATAAAAATGGAAGAAGGGCCCCTTCGGACCCTTTTTCCAAAGGGGCACATACGCCAAAGGGGGCGCGTACGGACCTTCAGGGGGGGGGGGGTAATTGCCCTGTTTGCCCTACCCTTGGGTACGCACAAAATTGGCACAAAATTGACACATTTCCTTACATAGAAGACAATCTAAACAACTTTTGCAAAGGAAAGTTTTTTAATCAGCTATCAATGCATAAGCAAGCAAAATCCGATGAGTTTTCAGAGTTGTGTGATATTTTTTGGGGGAATTTGCCCCCCCCCCCCCCTCCCCAACCACCCCCCCCCCCCCCCCCAGCCACCGTTCTGGATCCGCCAATGACTATGGTGGTAGTAGTAGTACCATAAGCTAGTACCATGAGGTTTACCGGAATGGGCCGGTAATCGCAAATCGAAACGTGGCAGCTAACGCCCATCCTCGTGAGCGATTTTCTTGGCCTTAACAACAAGTGTAGCTTTAAGCCTAGGCTACACTATGCGTGATTTCATGAAGATCACGTGCGTGTTATCAGTGTTGTCGGGATTTGCGTGACAGAGCAAGTTCAGCTGATAGTAAATGCATTGGGTGAGCAACACTGGCACATCACGCAGATCCCGGATGAAACGTCAAGGAAATTCCGCAGACACGACACGGACGGAACGATGAAAAGTTCAAAATTCTGAACTTGTTGTCGTGTTTTCCGAGATTGCGTGTTGCAGGGTTTTATAATTTTGCTTGATTTCGCGTATGTTTAGGTCTATACTAGACCTAAACGTTAATAATTTGTGCTGAGTATCGTGGCGGAAGATGAATGAAGAAGCGTTTGAGCAAATTGTATGCAGTGGTTTATCGATTAAAAAAAAATGCAGTGGTTTATCCATTTTCCTTGCGTGATTTGCTTGACCGGCAGATCCCGGACGTCAAGGAAGTTCTGCAAACACGGAGAACACGCGCGTGATTTCCTTGACAATCACGCATAGTGTAGCCTGGGCTTTACCATTAGCTTTCCCACGGTCTCGATATAACACTACCCATTCCGCCGGTCTGTACCAGCCACCCTCCTCTCCGCCCGACAGCTGCCGGCCGATGCGAGGCGACGTCGGGCCCAGTGTGGTGTCAGATGTCCATTCGCATAAACATATTCCACTGTAGCCGGCTTGCGTGCCAGAGTGACTAGTCATCACCCCGCTAGTCCCTCCATCTAGCGGGTTTCACTGCAACTAGTAGTTCAATATGACCGCGCCAGACAGTTTTGGATGGCGCAAGCTTGACTGCCACGGCTTTGTATGTGGCTGTATGTTACGGTTTTGGATGCGGCGAGTACCATTTTGGATGCGGCGAGTTTGGCTCATGAAGATGTCCCCTACCCGGGCGAATTTTGGATGTCGCAAGCGTTGTTGGCTGCGGTTTTGGATGGTACAAGCATTGAATGCTACAACTTTGAACGCTTTGATAGTTCCCCGTATTTTTCGGCTATTTTGATGTTTTTGAAGACAAAATAATTATTTAACCGCCCCAAACCGTGTATTTCATGCGTTTTCGATTAGGTCCCTCAGGAATGTGGTACTTTACGGATGGAACCAACGCAATGCAAAATCATCATGAAAACGGCTAGTATGTAGCAAACATGGATCACGTTCGGATGCTCTGTTACTATTGTATTGTGCATGGCCTCTGTGTAATACGAACATCTCGCCAATAAACAATGTGAGCTTAGACAAGTGTGCAATACTGTTACCGTGCTACTAAAACAACACATATATCCCGTGCTTAGTTTTGCTCAACAAAGCATGTAGGTTGTAATTGCTGCACCAGGCACGAATTTACGTTTGCCCATGTTTCGAAGTGTTTGGTGCCATTCACTGTGTACAGTTATGATATGACACTGGGACGGAGAGGCATTCACTGCTGACGTTTAACATTTAGAGTTAAAAAGAGGGAGTATGTGCCCATGGCACACCAACCAGCGGATATCAGCGTATATTGTTCATGTTTGGATAGGAAAGCATGAAGAAATGTGAGTTTGTGATGACTGCATTGATATGGATATACTATACATGTACTTACTTAATGGTGCGTTTATTTTTGTGTGACGCTCACCTACGCCTTACGGAACGTTTACTCATCTACAGGTCATGTTAAAATGCTCCAAACATCTGATGATGTATAAATGCATAGATGCACGCACGCACGCACGCACGCACGCACGCACGCATGCACATCTGGACGCTGAGATTGGTCAACAACAACCAAAAAGACAAAAGTATCCGGTTAAAGTTTGATAAAGTTTGAAGTCCGATATAGTCTATGCCGACGTCACGTGCACAGGGCCCGCTCGGTGCACGTGACTCCATGGTGCTCCACGTGACTCCACGTGACTCCATCGTGCTGGCAATCCCCACATGTCCCCACAATCCCCACATAAGCATGTGAGGTCTGATCCGCTGGTATTATTTGTGGGGCCTTTCTTTTTGCATATGCATCAATGCAAGATGGTAAAGCTCCGTTGTCTGAATGGAAGTCCAGGATTGGCCATACTCTGTCCATTTTTGCCCAACCTAATGAAGTCCCAAAACTGCGGGATTTCGCAGTCATTTTATACGCTGTCGAGTCAATGAGTAAAGGAATAATGGCTAGAAATAATCAGAATAGCATAGTTAATTTTAAATACACACCAAAGTCTGGATACCGCTCCGTCACAACCATAAGCGTAGGAACGGGGGGGATGCCCCCCCCCCATTTTTCCGGCTGGGGGGGGGGGGGGCAGCAATGCTAACTGCCCCCCCCCACTTTTGAACGATTTCTCCTCCTCCGATCACTGATATTTGTATATATTTTTTGTATTTATTATTTGTATATTTATATACATTTGATCACTGATTTTGCAAAAATCATAATGAATTTACAACCCCGCAATACCATAACTCACAAGGGTAAAAACCGGGAGGGGCGGGGAGGCCAAGGCTCCACTTTTTAGGGTGAGATCCAACAATATTAACTACTCCCTACTTTTGAGCGATTTATAATTATTCGATTACTCATATTGGTTCGATATGAATGCCTTTTAAGTTGGCAGAATAATTATTAATTCACAACTTCACAATCATAGACGCAGGAACGGGGACTGGGGCCATGATCCTCCACTTTTAGGCTGGGGGCCAAAAATGATAACTGGCCCCTCACTTTTGAGCCATTTCACCCTCTTCGATCACTGATATTGGTTCGAGATGAATGCCTTAAAGCTGGGAGAATAATTATTGATTGACAGCCTCACAATCATAGGCGTAGGGACGGGGGGCCGGGACTATATGTCCCACTTTTTAGCCTGCGGGTCCAACAATGATATTGGCCTCTCACTTTTGAGTGATTTCACCCTCTTCGATCACTGATATTTGTTCGAGATAAATGCTTTGAAGTTGGGAGAATAACGATGAATTCATAGCCCCGCAATGCCATAAGCATACCTGAGAACCGGGGGCCCGTGGAGGCCAGGGCCCAACGTTTTAGGCCGAGGGAGCCAACAATGTTAACTGCATCCCCCACTTTTGAGCGATTGCTCCCTCTTACATCACTGCTGTTGATTCGGCATGGGTGCCTTAACCCTATTCCTGTCCGGCTTTTGTACGCTAAATCTGTCCGGGGGGATGGCGATTCGCCCACCCCCCGGGTGGGCGGGTGGACGATTCGATTCGCCGTTTGGGCTCCACGTGCCAATATGCTTCGTCGGATACACACGCACACGCACACGCACACGCACACGCACACGCACACGCACACGCACACGCACACGCACACGCACACGCACACGCACACGCACACGCACACGCACACGCACACGCACACGCACACGCACACGCACACGCACACGCACACGCACACGCACACGCACACGCACACGCACACGCACACGCACACGCACACGCACACGCACACGCACACGCACACGCACACGCACACGCACACGCACACGCACACGCACACGCACACGCACACGCACACGCACACGCACACGCACACGCACACGCACACGCACACGCACACGCACACGCACACGCACACGCACACGCACACGCACACGCACACGCACACGCACACGCACACGCACACACACACACACACACACACACACACACACACACACACACACACACACACACACACACACACACACACACACACACACACACACACACACACACACACACACACACACACACACACACACACACACACACACACACACACACACACACACACACACACACACACACACACACACACACACACACACACACACACACACACACACACACACACACAAGCTCCTCCCACTTTCCGAGCGACAGTCCGGTGGAAATCTTCGAACTCTGAAAAACATGTAAACATGTTTCTCATCGTTCTACGATTTTGAATTACCAGTTGGGTAAGAGAGACGACGCTGTCGGTTTAGAGGCCCTATTCAAATACACATGGATCTTATATTTTACAGATGTGAAAATCAAACTCGAATATCTTTTTGATTAGATCATTGTGGTTTTTTAACTGCTACCATACTAATTTCAATGCCAAGCCATCAAAATGGCTATCTCAACTCCAATATAATGTTAAGGTGGGATAGTCCCTTTAACAGTTGTCAGAAACACTGAACTCACTACCCTAAATTGCCATGACCTATTTTGGATACTCGTCAACCACTAAGCCGGATTTTTACAACAAAAAATCGGCCGGAATATTTGAATGGATGGATTTCTGGAATCGCAACCCTATACTAAGTAGAGCTTGTTGCGTGGGCGCTGACCACTACCATCCGATGACGTACTTCCATTTTTCAACGGCAGAATTTAGTGGCGAATGTTCAACGTGCTCGAAGTTGGAACACTGTCCGCCCAACTCCTGATTTCATCTTCTGACCTGTTTGCGGCCGCTGCCACCGACCGCAGGTCATCCCGGTCAGGAGCGAATATCGAGCGCAGAAGCGACTCGAACCCACCTTGCCAGGGTGGACGAATTTCCTGCCCGACGCTTTACCAACTGAGCTACGTGGGCGTAGATGAAGACTGTGAGGTCACCAACAATAACTTACCACCATTTCTAAAGTGGAAATGACGTTACGGCTGGCCAGTGGCGGATCTATGTTAGAGAAAATCAGGCAATTGCCCTCCCCCCAAAAAAACGAAAAATCGGTAGGCAAACGTATGTTTTTGCCCCCCCCCCCCCCCAACGTTCTTGGAGGTTGTAATTTGTTCCGGGAAGTCATATACCCCCCCCCCCCGGTCAAAGAATCTTTGGTGCTGACGACCTGACACCCCCCACCCCGTCAGCAACTTTCCGCTGACGAAACAGAGCGAAATTTCCCCTAAAAAAAACTCGAAACCTAGATCCGCCACTGAGGCTGCCTCCCCCCCCCCCCCACCACTTTTCAAAACGTTCTTACGCCCATGGTAACAACATTCAATTCTACATTTGTATAGGTTTCGCTAAAGGGTCGTGTTTTTGTGCATTTTCTTAAATCAACAGGGGTTCCGCCACTTGTCAGAACTTCAGGAGACATTAAAACATTATAGAGGCGATTCTTTCCATGCAACGCTCATATAATGCTTATAATGTTAAAACTCGAAGACGTTAGGGGGGGGGGGCGGAAGAAATGTGCACCCGTCCTCTAGGAGGTGAAGCCCATTCAAATGAGCAATTATTGCGCAGCAAAATATAAATTGACCGATACCTACATGTACTTAGGAAAATTATAAAGTATTAAGTATAACATACAAATAAATCACAGTTTTTCAGCGGAAGTCTGCAAGTGTTAAGGTGGGATAGTCCCTTTAACAGTTGTCAGAAACACTGAATTCACTACCCTAAATTGCCATGACCTATTTTGGATACTCGTCAACCACTAAGCCGGATATTTACAACACAAAAATTGGCCCGAATATTTGAATGGATGGATTTCTGGAATCGCAACCCTATACTAAGTAGAGCTTGTTGCGTGGGCCCTGACCCCTACCATCCGATGACGTAACAGCAGGCCATGCCGTAGCCAGCCTCAGTCTGGGAAGCAATGACCACCGCAGTTCGGAGTGGTCAGGTAAAATGGCAGACGCTTGAATATCCATTTCAAATGGTCTATCCCATATAATCTTTGCGTATATAACTACTATTATGCTAAGCAGAATCAGCCAGACAGTGGGCTTAACAATTATATGCAACAGAACACAGTTGACTTAAAATGTGTGATCCGGTTCCCTGTCGGCCATTCAAAACGGCCACTGGAGGGCCTCTGAGAAAAAGGTCCACTGGAGCTGGGAGGGGCGATTCGTCTCCCCTCGGACCTCGGCTCTAAGGCAGCTAAACAATCTACTGATATGGCGGTATAATGCAGTGGTGAGTGAATTACCTCAAGTCATTTGTTACCTTTATGTTCGAAAAATGTACACCTCTTATTGTATCTTCTAATCGATTTAGCAATTGACGCATCATCGTATACCATAACAGCTTAACATAGCAGCATTTCAAGCTACTGATACGAATAGCCAGCAGGGGCCTAGCTTCTCCAGACAAGTGTGGGGGGGGGGGGGGCTGAGCTGAAGAAAAAAAATCGCTTAAAGTACCGTTAAAATCCACAAAATGCAGATTTCTCCCCGGATTTGACCCACTTCTTCGTCAAAGTTGGGGGGGGGGGACTGAAGCCACAGTTGGGGGGAGGGGCTGAAGCCCCCCAAACTGAATAGGAACCTACACCGCTGATAGCCAGAGTGGAAATAGCTAATGAAAAGGAGATGATTGGTTGCTGACCGTGCCTCATATAATACTAATAACTTAACAACAATGAGTAAATACATGCTGTTATCTGATTGACCGATATCAGCGATACATTTGTATAATGTTTGTGACGAAAGTTTACCAATTAGCCGAGTAATGGATATCCGCTCAAAACAACTCTCGAACACATGTTTCCCAAAAGAGCAAATCATACCAATAGATCAATAGATGTAATTCATACCAATTAAATCAGCAAGGATATATACTATAGTCTTGTGGGCGACATATAATTGTTACATCCCGGTGGACACACTGCCGCTAGAATAGAACGGAGGCAACCGTTTTTGCTCATTTCATCTCCTCCTGCAGGCCAGCTCTCATAACGGCTGCGGGACCGCCGTCTTTGGCACCAGACGCCTCACTCAAGTTCTCACTTCCCACAATCCAATTATGCAAATTGGATTATCTGTGTCCCAAACACTCCACAAAATCGCAGGGAGGCCGCCTGTGTTCATACTTTGTCTAGAGTTGAGATACTCAAACCTTGGGAAAATACGGCCGACCTTTGTTCTTCAGCTATTTGACGGATCCGTTTCCTGACAGTCATGAGGCTTGGCCTAACTAAGTATATAAATGAATGCCTCCGAGATGCAAGGGATTTAGCACGAAGCAATAAATTACCACCATGACGTCATCAGAACTAAACTGGGCTGAAGTGTGGGCCCGTTTTCCAGCATCTGCACACTGGGTAAAATTAGATTAGTAATTTTATTCGTGCCTTATTTCACCATTTACTGTTTGTAATATTATGTTCGAGACTAAAGGAGTGTAAATAATAAACATCAACAATCTTCAACAGAGCGTTAAACATTTGAACACTGTTTTGCACTTCAAGCAGCTAACATCCAGGAAGGAAGACCGAATAGCACCCGGTGTACCAACCAAACGGTGCGATTATGTTGATTATAACAACTGTTCGTCGTTTTCAAACATTGCATGTCTGAAGGGGTTTCACTTGGGAGAGGATACAAGAAAAGGGGGAATAGTATAGTCTTTTGTGAGAATAAAAAGTGACAGTAACTTACAAGCGTTACTGCCCAACTGGCGTATAATAAAATGAATACGAGTTGTTAGTTTTCCATTACGTTGTAGAAAAAGAAACTTTCTTCTGTAATATTGTTATATTAATAATTATATTAAATATTGTTATTATAATTAATATTGTTATATTTTGAAGATGATCCAATATTCATTTGAAATCAGTCTGTTCGCATCAACAAACCAAATACCGATATATGGTATGCTGGTTAACACATGTTCCCGTCCATGTAACTGGAAATCAGATGTGCATATCGAGATGCTGTGCACATTAATCTGTTGAATGTACAGTTGTGGAATATCCCCGAGTAGATCCTCGGCGGATGGGCAGCCTGCCCGCGCTCAGATAGGGTGAGCTGATAGCGGTGTCGTCATGTCAGCCTGCTGCGAGGGTACGACACCGCAGGATGGGCCGGGTACTCAGGTGCATCACCGACAAACTGCACGCTGCAGGAACGGTGCCGTTCGTAATGTATACCTCTGTCATTCCGGCTAAACCACGAATATCCGGCGCTCTGGGATATGTTTAAACCTGTTCTGAAAAACTACCAACTTCTTTCTGTAAAGGGTTTTATTTTTCTTGTTGGGGTGTCAATCTTATTCCATGTAAACAATACAATGTAAAATCGTGTGTTGGTCGGGGTCCTGCGTATTGAAGAAAACCGGGCGATAATATAATTATTTCCGGGAATAATTCTATTAATCAGAGTTTTTGCTGAAAAAGTAGACTCGTGCAATTACCACGGTTTAGGACCCAAACTCGGGAAATCATATCTGGATACGTATTTTTAACTGGATATTTTTAACACGAGCGAACGACGAACATTTGTTGCGCGCGTTCGTCTTAACGTGGTATATGGGGAAAATATTAATATGAGCGGCCCGGCCCGACCCGACCCGAACCGACCCGACCCGTGGCGACGCTTTTGAGAAGCTCATATCTCTGCAACCACACGTCCGATTGACAAGCTGACTTCTTTGCTGAGCAGCCCCATCCAACCTACCCTGTTTGAGACCGGTGCCGACTCATGTGGGTGACTACCACTGCGCGTGGCGCGTGCCGCGTGAGGGGTGTTGAAAAGTGTTTTCTCGCAAAAACTCTGCAACTGCTGAGCCGATTGTGTGCAAATTTGGTGTGTGGTTAGAGACGGACCCCTCAGCCGCCAATTGTCCACAAGTCAGGGGTGGGGTGCCTCTGCACGTGTGTACGTGCACACCCTTATTTTATATTTCAGGAACGGCTGAACCGATTGCGTTCTAATTTGGTGTGTGGTTAGGGACCTCTCAGCCGTTGCCTTTCCACAAGTCAGGGGTGGAGTGCCTCTGCACGTGCGCACGTGCGCACCTTTTTTGTATCTCAGGAACTACTTGCCCGATCGGGTTGAAATTCACTATACATTTATTTCGCGCTCGCTCGTTCATCGCCAACTACGGCGCCTTACTGGTAATATATGTTTAACCCCGTCGCTTGCTCGGTATACCGTATATTATTCGGCCAGCTTTCCTTGGATATTTAAATTAATGCCCGAACGGAGTGAGGGCATTAACTTCACAGTAAAATAGTATCCGAACGGAGTGAGGATACTATTTTTAAAATTGCACGAATGAAATGAGTGCAATTGTCACATTTCATGCACGAGTCTACGAGTGCATGAAATACAAATATCCTATAGGAAAGTTGGCCGAACAATACACGGTATACCGAGCAAGCGGCGCGGATAAATATATTATAACACATTTTGTGCCGTTTTCACAATACAATCTGCTTACTTCTTAAGACTGAAAGAGTCTTCACGCATCTGCGCGAAGTGCATGCCGGTGCCTATTCAAATACATTTAACAGAGGTTGCAACAACTGCACGATGCGGACGATGCGGGAAGAAAAATCAAGTGATGAAATTTACCCATGTATTTGAATAGGCACCCGCATCCACTTCGCGCAGCTGTGTGAAGACTGTGCCTTTACCTGTATAAAGGGGTTTTCTTTGGGGAATGCCAAAAAGGGGGCAAGGACGTATTTTTGGGGAAGAGTTGAACGTGCGGCCCGGGAATAACATAAATTAATCCTTATGGACTTAATTATTGACAACTTGTATAATATAAATTATACAAAGTAAATAAAAAATAGTAATCTTGGCCGTGTGCAGATATATCTTGTTTTACATACTTTCTTGACGCCTCCAGTGCGCCCACTTTTTGTATGTTTCCAGCGCCCAATGCTTCGTTTTCCGAGTGTTTTTCAGTATTGATTCGACTGCCCTCTCGTAATTCCTGAGAAGCTAAATTACTGTCCTGACTATCACCTCTATCATCTGAACTGTCTGAGAATCCATGGTAGGGAGCAATATTCAGCCCCAATAGCGATACAAATGGAATACTTGGACTGGAGATGCAAACGTTTTTACACGTCCAGACAAGGCCAGAGATAACCGTCCAAGGTGATAACCATTAAATGGATTATCACACCTTAACATTATATTTGAGTTGAGATAGCCATTCGAATGGCTTGGCATTGAAATTAAGTATGGTAACAGTTAAAACAGCGACAATGATCTAAGCAAAAATATATTCGAGTTTGATTTTGACATCGGTCAAAAATAATGCCCATGTGTATTTGAATAGGGCCTCTAAACCGACAGCGTCGTCTCTCTTTACCCAACTGGTAATGATAGTCGACTTATTTTAAGGTTAACCTTGGAGATATTTGCTACGTTTCAATGGTTTGGTAGTTGGTTTGTTTTGTATTAAAAGCGCCAGAATTGTCTCGAAATAATTGTGCCCATACTTTGACAGCGTAAAATATTTCTGTGTAGCTCTCTAGAGCTCAATATGACGTCATCAACCCAAATATTAAAACTTAACTTTTTACTAAATTTAAAACTTATTTTGTATTTATTTTAATAAAAACTTAACTTAACTTTTTACTAAATTGAGAACCGTTTGCGAGAAACAAATGTCATAATCGTGTTCGGCAGCAATTACTCCATAGTGTACATTTGGCAACTTTTGGGAAGGTGGGACAGTCCCTTTAACCAATGCCATAACACAACTAACAGACTCGTCATTGCAACTTGCATTTTTTAATGTGCAGGCATCGTGTGCGCTAGCCGCTATGTGCATTGTGCATGCCAGGTCCCACATTGCGAACAAAACCGGGGTATAACAGAAATTATTCCCATGTGGATAATTCCATTCAGGGGGGGGGGGGGGGTCGAAGTTTAGTTCCTGCTAGATCTGGCAAGACGCCTGTGAGTATGCATAAGGGCGCCCGAGGGCATGTTTTAGATGTGGCAATGGGAAATGGAGCGTTTTCTAAATCGATTTGAAACACTTTTTAAAAGTGTTTAAAAAAGGAATTATGGAAAAATACGATTTAAAACCATATTTTGCCATAATGTGCTCATTCCCATGTTTTTCACTGTTTTCTCTAACCAGATCCCGGGTCAAAATGTATAAGGTTCGTCAGACATTCCAGCAGCCATTCGTTTTCTACACCATGTAACGTACATAATAATTATGATTTCCGTTATATTTGCATCAGATTAGGAACTCTATTATTATTAGCCTCTCATAACTTCGAAGGGCAGCTAGTTTTTTGAAACTCAACAAACTTATTAACTACTAAGCCATAATATAACCCACTAAGGTTTTCGAGGAAAGAACAGCAGTGCAGCCGGCGCTTCGCGCCGCCGTTTTTTCCACAGCCGTTTGGGTATCAATCATCCGCATTGTGTGATTTTTTTTACCTCTGGTCATCTCAGGTCACATCATTTGATTCCACCTCTAAAAAGTTTGCGGTCCTGCCACAGCTACAGTTTTAGGCCGAGTGGTTTCTATATTACAGGATTTATCTACGCCATAAGTACCTACAATTCGTTTATCTCAGATATTGTATATCGGTGACCTAAGGTCAGGTAGATCACGTGACTTCCCCATTAAAAGTCAATGATACAAATTGCAAATGCTTCTTATTCAAGTGATGCACATCATATCAGACCAAATATTTCAAAATCCTGTTATTATAGGTCATTCTTGATGACCCAGACACAATTTGTTATCAGTGAGCCCTTCAAAGTCATCTGAGGTCATCCGAGGTCACCAACACGTTTTTGCCAACAACTTTTGATTACATAACGATAAATACGTTAAACTGACGCCATTGTGTTTATCTTGTGGAGGCGCTTCAAAACATGTGCCGTGCGACCCACCTGTGCCGCCATATGACCCTCGTATGACCTCGGATGACCCTGAAATAGTTTCTTGGTAAATGAACGATCTATCTGATTGCGCACATAGTGTTCTAAAAACACAGAACGAGTTTTCCAGCGCCCTAGACGTTGAACATCAGCGGTATCGAACCCCAACTGCACTGCTCACGTCGCGCCTGTCGGTCTGACATCTTTTGCCCGATGACCCTTCGCTAAACCAAAATTATCCGCAGCACTAATGCAGAGGTGAAAAAATGTTCGGACGCGCCAACGCACGTCGGTGTCAGTTGATTGTGTACCGCCGTACCGTGAGTTAGCAAAATGCTGCTGAAGATAATTACGCATCTCAAACTAAAGATATGAAGGGCACAAAAACATGACAGGATCTCAGTCATCTTCAATTTGGATCAGCATTAGAATATCAGCGTAAAACATCATGCATACTCATACTCTGTCAATAATAGTGTGTTTTGATTTAGTGGCAGCGTTCCCCAAGCCAAGATTTACAGCTGAAGAAAACACGGCGACATCGCGGCTGCCCATGACTAGCCTCATCCGCGTCGCTGTCATGTCGGTGAGTCAGATGAGTCAGCGACAATTATGGCGCTGTTTGTGCCAGTAACGAAGTGATTCAAGTACGTTTGCACTGGGGGGTGTCATTCCGGGATTCCCCATGTATCGGCTGCCGAGCGGATCAGCATTAGCGATGACGTCACTGGTGCTCTGGTCCAGTCGTGGTCGGCCCCGTCACCGCAGCTGCGCTTTCGAGCGTTTTGCTGTTTTTTTTACAGGTGTTGACGAGCGGCAATTTTAAGTCGTCGCTGTTAGATAAGTAAGTTAGGTAGTTATGTTACAAGTCTATGCTTTTTAAATATTTATATTTTTTAAATTTGTTAAGCATATCTTGAACATTACAAAAATGAACAATGACATTTGCAACATTACACCGGGGCCGGGGCGCAAATTCCCGAAGTATATCGACCATTCGCACCAATTCATTTGATTGGTAGAATTCGCTTGGATGTGACGTCACAGTGACGTCACAGTCTCCCTACATACCCTGTCATGTACGATATCGTGTGTACTGTGCAATGTGCATGGTGGGGTGTTCAAGTGTAGTGCGTGAACAAATATATGTCTTTCATAATTGCTATGAACTTCTATTGGCGCGCCTCGACAGGTAATAGAAAACCGAGGTTGAAATATAAACGCGTTTTCTGCTTTCTAAACACAGTTGTCGCACGTGTCAACTGAACTGACTTGCTCCGTGCTCGTTTCGTGGAATCTCTGGGTGGAAATTACGTATGTACCGAATGAAAACCGGAAAATTCCCATACCATGGTGTATTGCCGATCACGTACCTCCACTGAGACAACCTGCAACTCTATTTAAAATTAAACGGCCTTACCTTCTAATAATACGTATGCGATCGAAATAAATACGTATCATCGAAATATTCCGGGAATAATTGTCTAACACTTGCTATTTTGGTCGCCCGCCTGTTTTCAAGTATAAACAAAGGAATATAAATATAATACAGACGCCGAATATAGGTACCTACCTACTGTTGCATACCGATCTGACAACATGTAAACGGAGATGAAATGCACTTCTGCCTGACGACCGCGCCGTAACGAGAATAAACTATATGCTTCAAATGGTGCGCACCGAGGCTAAGCGCATCACACACAGCGATCGCTTCGATTATTGTCGCGGCCCAGCATCCCCTTCAGAGAAGTAACAACCGGGGTTGGTGGTATAATGGACTCGCCCAGCAGCTATGACGTCATCTCTAATTGCGTGTGCGAATGGTCATTATACTTCGGGAATTCGCGGCCGGGGCAGCGTATATTACACCTCAGCCAGACCGGGGCAGTGTATGGCCGTCTCGCCACTCAGCCAGACCAGGGCAGCGTATGGCCGTCTCCTCCCTCAGCCGGACCGGGGCAGCGTAGGGCCGTCTCGCCCCTCATCATGAATTAACCCGCGACTTACTGGGGGGGGGCTATGTTTCGCCCCCCCCCCCGTTATTTTGCAATAACTACTAAACCAACACTGGTATCGTCACCAAACTTGCAGTACCTTCTCTTACATAAATTCTACACATGTTGGCAAAAGGAAAAATATGAGGCTATGATATGTCAACCGGAAATGACGTCAGAGTGACGTCATGTTCTTCGGTTTTTGTTGCAAAATAATGGTTGGCGGAAAACGCCGTCAAAGGTACGATGTTTGAGATAAACTTAATTGTCGTAAATCAGATTACTGACAATAGACAGGGCTATGAAACTGCTATCTCGGATTTTTGAGTTATTTTGAAATTCAAAATTTTGAGAAATCCAAATACAATTTTGTTTTTGTTTTTTTACCAAATTTTCAAGAAAAAATCAGAATTATCCAAAAACCGGAATATATCTGATCGAGGCATATGCGATGAATATGTGTACCAAATTTAAAGTCGATATCTTCAAAAATGACTGAGTTATGACCTTCAAATGACAAAAATCGACCACTTCTCACAGCATTACTATGCATAAAAACGCATTTCCATTTTTGCTTTTTACTTCTATTTATATGGAACAAACAATGTTCTAAGGTCATTTTTCGCGTTCTAGATGAAAAACAAACCCATACACATGTGTTATGGGTTTTACCTAATGTGTTACGCCTAATGACCGTTATCTGCAGTTTGACCTCGTGACCTCGGATGACCTTGACCTGACCCAAGGTCATAAACAGCTTAGAAAGGTACTTAGAAGTGTCAGACACACGAATCATACCGATTTATCGACAGCTTATGCGTTTAATATCGCAATTTTGCGCGACAATTCCATCAATCGAGACCTTTTGACACGGTCAAACATTTTGTACTTTACCTGACCTATGACGTCATCGGTGACCCCGAGGTCAACAATATTATGTTTCCCTTGATATATTTCCCAGGGCTATCGAATGCTGTCGGAATTTTTACATTCGGTCCAGTAGTTGCGGAGATCCGAGGGGGGCAAAAAATAGCCTCCCCCAGTAAGTCGCGTTATGAAATATACCCCAGTAACTCGCGGGTCAAGGGAGGGATAATTATCCGCGGTAAACGCAATATTAAATAGGTCCGTACCCTAGGCCCAACTATCCGTATCCCGTTCGAAATATTCGCACCACACCGAGCCGCGTGCGGGGACAGCCGAGTCGGACCAGAGCACCAGAGACGTCACGCTAATGTTAGCGATTGGGGCGCTAAAATCCCCTGTGATGACTCCACCTCTCTTATACGGCCTTGGTTTACATGTGTTTGACATGGGTAAAACTGTCAAGAAGACTGTCGGAAAGTGTGAGTGTAAGCCTAATATGGATAGTAAATTGAAGTGCGTGGATTGTGAGAAGAAACTGCCTCCGTCTAGGAAGCATGCCATTTGCGGTCACAAATGGGGTATGAGGGCGAGATGAGGAACGTGAAACGACAGCAAGCTAGTGCACCGCTGGATGGTTTTCAGAGTAAAACAAGACATTTGGCATAGGAGGTGTCATGGAACGCTTGATAAGACCGGAGGCTGACAATACTGAATCAGGCGGCTACCACCAGCAGGAGGCATGGTCAACTGCTGTAATCCCGGACACATCCTATTCTCAGAATTTTCATGTTATCAGAATGTAAACAATATGTTAGTATCATCTGCATTCTGATAGCATGAAAAGTCTGAGATTCAGAGTAGGACGTGTTTGAATATTGGACTTTTACCCTAGATATCCGTGGTTATGGAATTTATGTAATTAACTGCTGCCCTTTTGTGACAATTGCCAGCATCTTGGCTGAACTTGCCAGGTGCTCCTGTTTCATATAAATGCACTTTCAAATGAAGATAATAACAGTCTTAGTATATCCCATTGGTCTAGACATGTCAATATCCCAGGGGCTTAACTTTCTAATCTTTATTGTTACTGAAAACCATGTGAATTGTAAGGTACATTGCAAGCAAGTGCTTTCAACTTACTCCTTGCCAACTAAGCTTTATTATAAACAAAAATCACAGGAATTACCTTCCTAATATCTGAATCCAGTAGCCCGATAAATCATGTGATGTGGTGCGGTGGTCTGTAAAGTAGCTACAACTAGTGTTACATGATCAAAGGGATAGGTGCTCTGATTTAAGCGTAAGCTTATGGACCAATCCTTTTGCTTTGATGGCAAAGTGCACCATCCTGAATTTCACCTATTGTCAAGGCAAATAAATATATGATGATGATGGTGAATCACCATTGGTGATATTAATAGATAATTTTGTTATTAAAAATATCATGGAGGATCCTGGTCAGTGGACAGGGATGATTTTGAATGGGGAAAGGGAGAATTTTCCTCTTTCTTCGTTCAATACAATTTTAGCAAATACCATTTCCCCTCTATTTTTTTAGAAGTATCCATGATCCTGGATTTTCTTTGAGCTCTATCTGAAGAGCTTGCCAAATTATAGGTCAAATTTTGGATACCTAATGCAATGCCAACATTCTTGATGGATCAAGTATTGTTTCCGAAGTTTAGTGAAATGTATTTGCTGGATCTTGGTATCTTTTCCAGGAATCTTGGCACAATCTCTTTATCTCTATCACATATCAAATTAAATGAAAAATGATGTTTAAATATTCAATACTGGCATACAAACTGTGCCAATGTAAAATAATGTTGGATTCTGAACAATAACATACAATTTGTGGCATACTCAGACCAAAATAGATACAGAATCCTGCTTTCCTACATCTGTATTTGTAGTTCTTGTGGTGAAATATGAAATACTGGCATAAATTCTGTGTCAATGTAAAATCATGTTGTATAACATTATTGCTCTCATATGACCAGAACCAAAAATAATAATGTTGTTTTCTATCTTATTTGTGGAATATTGCATGATGCTTTGATTCTATTACCTACTTCAAATACGCAAAACATCAATTGTCCAAAACTATTTTGCAGCACCATGGAAGCAGCAAGTGATGTCATCGTGGATGAATATGGAAACATTATTCTTGCATCCTTGTAACAATAGGTACAACAAATATCAGTAGACGATGCAACGTTGCATGGTTCTGGAGTACAATTATTCAGACACCACTAATTTCATGTGTAGCACTCATTGTAACAATCGCAAAATGTGTTGTGTGTTTAAAATGTGCTGTGTGTTGACACAATGTGCTGCGTGTTGACACAATGTGCTGCGTGTTGACAACATATGTTGTATGTTTACCAAATGTACCAGAGTGCCGATTTTTATCAATATTGTTAGTCACCGAGGCGTGAGACAAACTTGATTTTTAGAGTAGGCCGTATGGTATATGGAGTAGGCCATAGGCCATAAGAGCGCGAAAAATGGAAGTGAGTTAGCCTGGCTCTTTGTCGGCGTCAGACTCGAGGTTTTTTCACCTCTGACTGATGGCCTCCTGAAGGGTGTGCGAGACCGTGCCAGCGGACACCGCAGCATGGGGACTTACCAGAGTCAAAAACGCTGGCTTCGTAACGGGACAGCGAAGAGAGTCCGTTCGAGAGAAATACGTTCTCAGGGTTCCCACAAGATCCATCTTCGAAACGGGACTGGGGGGCAACGTAACCTGGAACCCCGTGCGCTGGCTGTCATTTTTGCCGCCTAGAAACGTCACGGTCAGAGCACCGTCTTCTGTAAACTGAAACTGATCTGTGGACATAACAAAACTAGACAGTATACCGGTACCAGCTTCGTACCTTCTAGCCAGAGGCGCGATGTCGGACGGTCGCAACATCAGAGCTAAAACTAACAGAGTAACAGATTTAAATCGAAGTTGCTTTATGGTCAGCTCCGCATTATCTGGCCACGACTGAAAAAGGCGGATGAAAGCCGAGACATCCATAACGGCTGACCGAGCTACCGGTGCACTCGTACCACCTTTCACGATCGCCTGCAACAACCTGGCGATGAACGGATCACGTGCAGGGTTATCAGTCCCGACCGCCTCATTTAAGGCAGAAATGGCAGCAGAAACACACCGAACAGTCGAATGCGGCCTATCAGAGGAACCACAGCGGTGCATAAAGATATAAGGTGCACAGCGGTGCATCAGCCAGCACGGCGGAATCTTTTGGCGGGAAAGACACACCACGAACGTTGCAGAATGTGAAAAAAATCACGGATGTAATGATCATAATTGGCAAACGTGCTGCTTGCCATGCACAACTGCAAACAACTGGACGCGGCTTGAGACCACCCCGCGCACCTAGCTGTTCGCGCCAGATATTCTCCAGGCAAACAGCGTCCACCTGTGGTTTCGATGCGGCTCTATCTGCTGGTGCTCTGTGAGAGGCAGGCACGAACGTGTCACGGGGGGCAGCCGGAGCGGCGGCGTCGTGCACAGCCGTCGGAGGCGCGCCATCCACGGCTGACCCGGCCACATCGGCGCAATCAGCGTCGCGTCGGCACGCTGCGTCTCGACAACGTCGAGTACTCCCGGGATCAGGCGGAACGGAGGATTTACCCAGTTGTTCTCGGCGCCCCAGTCGGTCTGCTCCCGCGCGTCGACTCCCGCCGAGCCCGGGTCGGCGAACTGACTCTTATAGGTAGGCAACAGCGCCGTGCTGACCGCAGCGAACCGGTCCACCGTATGCGGCCCGAACATTCGGTCGAGCTTCCGAAAAATGGAGGGATATAACACATGGAGAATGGAATGGAGCCGAAATGGAGGGATGTAACACCCACTCAAAGTCAGGATACGAAAGGTTCTCTGATAATTCGTATTTTAACCGCGCAATAATCTTAAATTCCTCCCTCTCTCCCTTATCATCACTGCATTTGTCTCCCTCGCCCTTGATCTTAGTCACCTTCCCACCCACCCCTCTAACTCACCCCTCCCCCTACCCTCTCCCTTGTTTTTACTACCTCGCGTTCTTGTTTCCCTATTCTTCATTCTGCTTTATCTCTTTCCTAAAATAATCCGCCGGTTGAAACCTAACGGTGTAAATCTGTCTGCTTGGCCCGAACGGTCCGTCGACGGCATGGAGGGGTGGCAGATAGTTCAACGAAGCCGGTCTGAGATCTCATTCTTCACCCAACTTTCCTCTCTCTTCTAATATAATCTCTCTCTTTCTTATACTTCTACGGTTTACCTCCAGCCTTCGGTTACCCTCACTCGCCGCCCTCAGCAACACTCCGTCACACGCACTCAGCTGCTCACTCGCATCTTCAAACACAACGCTCACAGTCACTCACTCAGTCTCCTTCCCTCTCACCTAACACTCCCTCCCACCTCCCGACATCTTCAATGTCGGAAGTATGCCTGCGTCTGCGCCGCATGGACGGCCAGACCATGAAGACATTCCTCCCTTGGACAGTCGAAGATGCGACTTTCGCTCTCACGGGAGCTCGTCTGACCGCAAGGTTCACTCGCAACGGAGACCTGATGACGTGCACCTCTCATGAGGAAGCGTTCCACCTGCGCTCCCTTACGCAGATAGGCGGGGTAGAGGTGGAGGTCACCCAGCCCCACCATCTGAACCGAAGCCAGGGATCCATCTGGGCCTCGGAACTCGAGGACCACCCCACCGACTCCCTCCTGGAAGGCATGGCTTACCTGGGAGTAACCGCGGTGTACCGCCCACCGAAAGCTCCCAACCTCCTTATCCTGACTTTCAGTCAGGCCCACCCTCCCAAGACTATCCGCCTCGCCTTCCTACAGTACGAGGTTGCGGGTGGTGGTACCCAACCCCCGGTGATGCCCCAGGTGCCAAAGGTACGGGCACGGGATCCCCAGCTGTCGAGCCAAGAAGGCCAGGTGCGCGGTGCGCGCGGAGACGGGACACTTGGCTCCCCAGTGCACCGGCGCTCACCCCAAGTGCGCGGCGTGCAGCGGCCCCCACGGCGCCGCCGACCGAGACTGCCAAGTCTGGCACCTCGAAAAGAGGATCCTAACCCTGGTGAACAGGTACGGGTGGGTGCCGGCGGATGCCCGCCAGAAGGCCAAGTCGGAGATTCTCAGACTTGGCCTTCTGGCGGGCATCCGCCGGCGCCCACTCGTTCTCCGACGGAGAATAACCTCTCGGATACTTGGCCAGAGCAGCCCCGCTCCACCCCACGCCCAAGGATCCGTCTAGATCCTCCCACAGACCTGAGGTCCTACCCGAACCTTCAGCGACCAACCACAGAGGAACGGAAGGAGACGCAGCCGACCCGCCCCCGCAGCACTCTGCTCCCAGCTCCTGTCGAGCGCGAGCAGCTGACAAAGAAAAACTCCCCTCCCCAGCAGGGTTCCTCGGGCTAGGGATCCGACAGCCCCTCCTCGTGCTCCCCCTCCCCGCCACCCTCCCAGCGGGGTGCCCAAGGAGACACGAGCGAGACCAACCCACATCCCGCCCACGCCCCCCGCAGGAGGGTAACACAGACACCCAGCAGAGCAGCAACGCCGGCGCGCGCGACATGTCTCGCAGCGTCACCACGCGTACGGCCACGGCCCCGGTACGCCCCCCACCCCCCCTCCCCCCCAGACGCACGGGACGCCGCCGCCCCCTCCCCAGCAGGGTGTCTACGGTGTGCGGCCCCGCCACCGCTCTCCACCAATCAGCGAACAGCAGGAGCAGGGTGCTGCCCTCTATAGTAAAGACGGTATACGGTCCCGCCACCACTTTTTTTATAAATTTAGTCCGAATATTTTTGAATGGATGGATTTCCGAGGTCAGGCCCCGTGCTAAGCATAGCTTGTTGCGCTGGCCCTGACCCCACCACCCGATCAAGCAATTCCTGGCGTCCGGCAGAATTTAGAAGCGAAAGTTTACGTGCCCGACATACCTGGACACGATCCGCCCCGCCATCTGACGTCACCAGACCTTGAGTGCGACCGCTGGCACCGGCCGCAGGCCATCCTAGTCAGGGGCAAATAGCGAGCGCCGAAGCGACTCGAACCCGGGCTGCCACTATCGGGTGAGGTCTGATCAGACCCTCAGCTAATAGTGAATATCTTTTCCGAACATTACCTTACGAGATCATCGAGTCTCCCAAATCCTATCCCCAGGGGTGTCGTTTTACGAAAATGATTGGTAGGGCCCAACGGCTCCACCGAAACCTATAACCTGCCTTTAATTTGAGTTTCGCCTCGGATTTCAGACACTTATTTTTTAGCTCCAGCCTCCAATCGTGTTTTAATACAAAATAAACCAGGTACATTTTGGTCACTGCAACAACATCACCGGATTCAAATATCGTCACGGATGCTCATTTCGCGGGTAAAGGGGAGGAAATGTTACCCTTTTGTCCATCCCTTTGACGCACAGCCTTTTTTCACAAGGTGACCTGCTCAAGAGCAACTTTTCGATAAAACCGACACACAACCGACGCCGTCACAGCAGTACGCGGATGTAGGTAACCCAGTCCAGCATGGAATATTTCGTGTTTTTCACGGGTAAAGGCGACGCATTAATATTCAAGTAAGTACATTAAATGAAATTAATTTAATGCACGCAGATCCAGCAAAGTAGGCAAACATCACCGGCCGAGCCTTTAACCCACTCGGCCCGTGAATAATCACGTATAACATGTATGTACCTGAAGATGGGCACGACATCCAGCCTGCGATCACTGGAAATTGCAGCTGTGTATGTGACCTACTTCGAAGTTGCGAATCATGTGCGAAGACGAATACAAAATGAGCAAACAATGCAACTGCCATCCCACGTCATGCTGTCTGAGCCGGAGCACGTCATGCTGTCAAATTTGCAAGACATGCGGTCAATGGCCATCACTCGCGATAAACGATAAAGTCGTCGGCAATGTTTTGGCAGTGTTACAGTTTTGTTTTGTGTTTCAACCTAATTCGTACTGCACAGTTCGGTGAAACCAATCAAGATATTCAAAACTTTCAAACTCATTGCAATGTTTTAATTTGAGTAGACGTACCAGGTTATGTGATACTGCCCATGTGGTTGAGAAGCGGCATCAGTCTAGGGTGTTTCAAAATAAATATTGTGTATCGATGACGAGACATGTTCATCCACATCCACATGCAAGTCCATTCCACATGCAATGAGGCCATGCAAAATTGTAGCTAATTTGGATGCCGTTTTTCCACCAATAAAACGTTCAAAATTTGCAATTTGTAGGGAAAATCAAAATATAACAAATCGCCATAAAAATCACAGCCTTTATTCAATCGGTCTAAAAACGGTCAAATGAGATGCTTCCATTTTTAAGGACGACTGTGCAAATTTAAGACGCGTTCTAGCAACGGTTCGTATGATACAGCCATCTTGACCTTTGGTGACCTCTGTAGCCTAAACTATTGACCTGAAGCTGAGCTAATATTTAAGGACATCAATTCCGAATGCATTTCTCAAGGGCTTTTGATGTCTATTTTCTGTTTGTTCGTAGCTATCATAGTTCCCGAGATATTTTGGGGTTTCTTGAGCAACGTCCTATACTTTGAAAATTTGACCTTTGATGACCTCTGGTGACCTCAATATTGACTCGAGCCAAAAATGCCAGTTGTAACTTCGAATTTCCTTGTCGAGAGCTTTTGATCACTTTTTCCGCGTCCTTTTAGCCCTTTTAGTTTTTGAGTTAGTGCCTCATTTTGACCACCCCATACTATGTCATGAACGTGGATATGCCTATTTCATTTTCATTGCGAATGAAAATCAGGTCTTTGGGATGACCTAATATTGACACATTGTTGGACAGATTTGGCTGGTGCTTTGCTTTTAGAAAAGTGTTCTTGCAAGGTTTCATTTTTATAAATTACGTTGAGTGTGTATCACTGAAATGATGTTGTGTATTCCATGACAGATTAGATTGAGACACACAACTCCAGCCATTTTGCAATAGTGGCATATACTGATGTTGGCAAATAGGGTTGACGCATATTTACATTGGAGGTTCCTTTAGGGATACTTTCGAGGTCAAAGTGTCCTGACCTTTTGACCTCCCCAATCATTTCCCATTGATGTTAGATTACTTTCATCCGCCATGTCATGATGATTTTTGTCTTGTTTGAATAATTAGGGAAATAGTTGAGCAAGGGCCAAGGGATACATGTTCTGAAATTGAACAACTCATATAAGGTGTTTTCGAATGTCAAACAACCCAAAGTTATGATATTTAGGTATATTAATTGCCACACATGGTCCATGCTATACATTTGTATATGCCTCATACCAATGCCTTTTTTAAATTGTCTTATCTCTTTTAGGAAATGTTGTAAATCATTGGTAGGGCCCAGAGAGACATTCGTGGGGCCCAAATGAACATTGGTAGGGCTTGGGCCCTACCAGGCCTATATAAAACGACGCCCCTGCCTATCCCAAATCACATAACAAATCGATTTGTCCCAGGAAATTCAGAATTTAACGCACCTTTCACAATCGAAGAATTAAATATATCCATTCACAGGGGAGGAAATACATGTCCAGGCCCCGACGATATACACTACCATTTTTGTTTTCAAACACACACTCAGAAACACTTTTGAGAACTTTTGCTGAATGCTCTTCCCTGAGAAACCTGCACGGTTTCCATTTCGAGACCTTTCAGTGGATGGTCTCGCCTGATACATCTACATGGTCTCCGCGTTGGTTGTTGAGAGTAAATATGTCTCCAGCTGATAATTGTATGTCTCTGAGACCATCAGGCAGTCAACGAATTATAAAAGTCTGTCGCGATCGAGGATCGAACCCGCGGGATGTTTTAGCAGTCACCTGTTGAGAACAGTGGATGATCTCCTGAGAGAATCCTGAAATTTAATTCATTCCATGCAGATGGCGTCACCATAGCACTGCAGGTGTCGCTGTAATCGCAACGGCGGACACCGACTTTTATTAAAGTAAATACCGAATAACTATTATTTTTTCGATCGTTTTGATTGGTAAATATTACTTTCATACCATCATTTGTTAACCAAACAATATTAATACACAGAAAGTCGGTAAGTATCAACCTCACCCAGCAATTGCCTTGGTTGGTACCGTCTTTTTGCTTGTTCTGTTATGAGCCACGCCGTAGCTCAGTGGTAGAGCGCTCGCTTAACATGTGAAGGGTCCCCGGTTCAATCCCTGCCGGCGCCAACTCTCAAGAGTCTCCGATGTCTGTCAGTGCATGGGAAAGTCTGTTCGCAACTCACTCTTAGCAATTTTAAATCAAGTATATTAATCTCACAAATACCCCGACTCCTGGCCCCATGCACACATCATCCCCATGGCCCATTCTTAAACCCAACACAGATTCAACTATCACTGAAATATATAGACCAATCTCACTAACCAACTGCTACCACAAAATCTTTGAACGAATGATCAAATAAAGATTACTATACTTTATTAAATCCAAAAAACATACTGTCTAACGTACAATCAGGCCTCCTACCAAATCGAAACACTACTGACAACCTGGTGAAACTGACAGCAGACATACAAAACTCATTTACACTATATAAAAACACACAACAGCACTCTTTCTCGACTTAAAACAAGCCTATGACACAATCACCATCTCAGCACTATTAAATCAACTACACGGAATAGGCATCACCGGACACCTAGCACACTATCTCAACCATTACCTTCGCAGCAGAACTTTTCAAGTCAAACACTCAGGACACCTATCAGACATCAAATACTCGTCAACAGGTCTAATGCAAGGATCCGTACTCAGTCCAATCCTCTTTATCATAGCACTGGACTCGGTATTACACTCCATCCCAGCACCTACCAAAATTGCAATCTACGCTGACGACATATCAATCTGGACATCCCACAGACACTACAACAACGCCTTAGCAACACTACACAGATCCCTCAGTTACATTGAATAAAAACTAAAATCACTTAACATTCACATTTCCTCAGAAAAATCAAAATGTATCCTATTCGGCATAGCTTCTACGAAACACTGCACCCTTCTAACAATCCAAAACAAATAAATCCCATTCGCATCACAAGGTAAATTATTAGGTATTACCCTAGATAAACATTTTACTTTCCTTCATAACATCCAAGACATGACAGCCAGAGCAACAAGAAGGATACATATACTAAAAGCTACAGCAGGAACAACCTGGGGAGAGGATAGAGCAACTCTGACCAAACTATACATATCACTCATCAGGCCACTGCTGGAGTACGCGTGCATTATCTTTGAAAATGCAGCTCAATGTCACCTAAGAAAACTTTACTCAATCCAAAACACATGTCTACGCGTAATTACAGGAGCTTACAAAACATCACCAATTGACACACTACACACCTACAACAATACTCTTGCATACAGACGGACAGAAGCACTTCTCAAATACCATTTTTTTCCAAATTCAACAAGTTCCTCTCCATCCATGTGTTACAGCCCTTACTAGACGTTCACAGACGAGATTCCGACGAAAATCACATCGATCCACAACAATAGGAAACAGAACACTCCAACACACCAAATCACTAGCACTGCCACTTCCAACACCAAACCTACATCCAGTACCACTAGCATGGTGGAATATCAGCACTCCAACCCTAACACTCATATTTGATTCACCAAAACACACATACACACCGACTGAAATTGTAGCCCTCTTCCACGAATTCAACAGCAAACATCCCAGACACTCACTCCTCTACACTGACGGTTCCAAACACAAAGACCCAGATATAACCAGAGCCGCTGCAGTCTTGCAGAGATACCCATTCCAACAACCTTGCGAAACAATACTCAGAACTCGACTACCAGATCACACATCAATATACACATCATAATTATACGCTATCCCAGCCGCGTACACAACAATTGAAGAAAAAGTTGTACTACACCCAATAATCATATCCGACTCCAAATCAGCAATCACATCAATCACACCCAGTCAAATCAATCAAAACCCAACCATAAGTGATTTTTTAATCCACGCCTCTCCAGGAAAACCAAAGACCCAAACTGCTTTGGATCTCCAGCCACTCAGGCATCCTCGGGAATGAAATAGCAGACAGGGAAGCAAACAAAGCCACCAAACACACAACTAATATCTCCTTACCGCCCACACCAAAATCATTTGCATCCCAACTATGCAAACACATACGCACCAAACTTCAACTAACCTGGGATCAATCCCACCCCCCTACATAATATCCACACTCTCTCTCTCGCTCTCGCTCTCGCTCTCGCTCTCGCTCTCGCTCTGGCTCTGGCTCTGGCTCTGGCTCTGGCTCTGGCTCTGGCTCTGGCTCTGGCTCTGGCTCTGGCTCTGGCTCTGGCTCTGGCTCTGGCTCTGGCTCTGGCTCTGGCTCTGGCTCTGGCTCTGGCTCTGGCTCTGGCTCTGGCTCTGGCTCTGGCTCTGGCTCTGGCTCTGGCTCTGGCTCTGGCTCTGGCTCTGGCTCTGGCTCTGGCTCTGGCTCTGGCTCTGGCTCTGGCTCTGGCTCTGGCTCTGGCTCTGGCTCTGGCTCTGGCTCTGGCTCTGGCTCTGGCTCTGGCTCTGGCTCTGGCTCTGGCTCTGGCTCTGGCTCTGGCTCTGGCTCTGGCTCTGGCTCTGGCTCTGGCTCTGGCTCTGGCTCTGGCTCTGGCTCTGGCTCTGGCTCTGGCTCTGGCTCTGGCTCTGGCTCTGGCTCTGGCTCTGGCTCTGGCTCTGGCTCTGGCTCTGGCTCTGGCTCTGGCTCTGGCTCTGG
>JAXIVJ010012088.1:0-41418 GCA_036785665.1 Chirona hameri | reverse complement strand
ATCCATCAGTGCGTATATTTCAACCTGGATACGACAGTCTCGAGCCTGTATAGTGTACAGTACTACCGGTGACGTCATTTGGCGATCTGCGCAAAAGGATCCGCACTGGGATAATCCTACCTGCAACTTTTACGACCTTTAGCGCGCTGCGCGATTCCGTTTTTTGGGGAGGGGGTTTGCTTCCAGGGTAGTTTGGTTCCGTGGTTTGGTTCAGTTTACGGAGTTTACGTTCGAAGTTCCAGTATCCTGGTGAAATCATGGGCTGCCCACTACTCGGGAGAGTCATCAGCATGCATCAAAGTTCTCATCGGGATGCGTGCTGAGCGTCCGGACTCCGGAGCTAGCCATCCCTAAACTGGTCACTTGTCAGTGGCGAATCTACGTTATAAGGGCAAAACAGGCAATTGGGGCATTTTATGACAGACCGGCCAAGCCATAACACCATACATCTCATATTTCGACCAAACTACGTTTCAGGGGTTATCTGGACCATAGATTCACATTATGAATTTTCAGCTCCGTCCGTCAAACTGTTTTCGAGTTAACCCTATTCCCTGAATTACGTTAACCTGCGGGGAGGGGCAGCTTCTGCCCCCCCCCCCCCCCCCGAGATCTCGAGAACCGCTCGGTCGATTTTGATGACGAAAACGCCATTCGATTCGTCATGACAAGATCTCTCTTTTTGGACCCCAAATCTTTGTTTTGTTCAAAAATGGGGGGCCAGGGGGCAAAAAATCCGGAAATTTTGGGTGTTTTTTGAAAGGTCATTGCGGCCATGTGGTTCGACCGATTTGCATGCTTCAAACGTTTTTGAGCTTCAAATGTACTGGTATTTAATATATCAAAAGACAACAAAAAAAATCATAGGCGTATTCAGGGAATATAACATGGGGGGATTTTCAAGGGAAAAAATGTGCTGTTCGTGATTGTTTGGGACGACATGAACGTCACATGTCGGCATTATATGCTGTAATTTGTTAAATTTGATATATTGCGCATAGGCGTATCCAGGAGAGAAAAAACATGGGGGCACCATTCGCGTAACGCTTTTATCATCTTACTAATTTGAAGTTGGACCTAATTTGAGGGTGGGTATCGCCTCCCATTGTTTTATCCTGAGTGCGCCTCTGCCCAAAAAATGTGTACAATCCCATTATCTATGATGCATATTGCATTGAAATTGTTTGACGCATTTATTGCACTGCAAACCACGAAGGAAGTATGCGACGCAAAACCGCATTCGTAACACCCTCCCCAAAACAGGAGCCTGGAACCGCCTCTGCTGGACCGATTTTTTCCAAATTTGACACAACACGCGCCATTCAATTTTGGGAAAAGTCAAAGTTTCAGGACGCTAGGCATAACGATTTAGAAGCGGCAAGTGAAAACCACCGGGAGGGGCAGAATCTGCCCCCCCCCCCCCCGCAGGAAATAGGGTTAAGCCTTGGGCAATTTTGTTGTCATGCAAAACTATAACTTTCAGAGGGCAATATCTCCCATCTAAATCATGCGAGTCATATAAACCTATAATCATCAGAATCGTCAGGAAAAATAGATATGATAAAAATCATTTTTCGAAAATACAATTTTTTTGGAATTTTTACATGCGATCTTAGACTTCAGATCACGTGATTTTGTCATGTGGCCATTTAAAATTCTGATTTTTCTTCTTGCCAGAATCGACTTCGATACATTGGCCTTCGATGGTGAGAAAATTGGACATAGGTTTTTCCTCTAAATATTGTATTTATATTTTTTTTTTGGTGAAAAATCATGGTTACCAGCACGTCTTTGGTAATAACTTTGTACACAATTGTGCTAGAGAGTTTAACTCAACGACATTATATGTGTCTCGTCGAGCTGCATTCAATCATGTATAGCATGACCGACATCACATTTTCCAATTTTATATTATTCGACTTAGACATCATTTTTTTTCATTTCTATTTCAGGACCGAGAATGTTATAAATATAGATAAAAATGTCTTCCAGAGTAAAAAAAAAGTTCAACTTTGCCAAATAAAGCGAAAAATTTCAGCAAATTATATATTGTATAATCAAGCCAGGTCATTTGGAAAATCAACCTCAGGTCACGGAGTGACCTGAGGTTGATTTTCTGAGGTTGAAAAAAAAATTGCTGAAAAATTCGAGTTCTCAGCAAAAAAAAAAATCCATTACATTAATTTGTGGTTAATGGCGATTCTGATGATACATAGGTTTATATAATTCGAATTATTTATATGGGAGATATCGCCCGAAGAAAATTAAAGCTTTGCACGACATTAAAGAGATGCCTGAGGCTATAACTCGAAAACCGTTCGACGGACGGGGCTGCAAATTTTACATCGTGAATCTACGGCCCAGATAACCCCCGACACCTAGTTCAATCGAAATATGAGAAGCAGGATGTTATGGTTTGGTCGATCTGATGTGGACTGCACCGGGTGACCTTGAGGTCACAGAGCGACTACAGGGCTGATGTATAGCATTGGAAGCAAGTCGACGAGATAAACATAATGCCGTTTAATTGAGCTCTCTAGCACAATTACGCGCAAAGTTATTACCAAAGACGTGCTAGTGACCATTTTTTTTTTTTTAAATACAAAATATAAATACAATATTTAGAGAAAAAGACTATCACAATTTTGTAAACATCGAAGGCTTATGCATAGATGTCGATTCTGGTATGGAAAAATCAGAATTTAAATGGTCACATTATACAATCACGTGATTTGACCTAAGATCACGTGTTGAATTTCCAAAATTGCGAATTTTCCCAAAATGATTACATCATAATAATCTATTGTTACTGATGATTCTGAAAATATAGGTTTATATGACTCGCATGATTTAGATGGGAGATATTGCCCAACGAAAATTACAGTTTTGCTTGACATTACAAAGTTTCCCGAAGCTGTAAGGACGATCAGTCCTGGAATGCCCCAATTGCCTCCCAATGAAAAATCGTTAGGCAAACGCATGTGTTTGCCTCCGCCCCCAAACTGTTCCGGGAGGTTGTGATTTTTGTTCCGGGAAGGCGTGACATTGCCCCTTCAATTCAACAAAAAAAGACCGCTGTTACAAAGACAGATTTGAAATGTATTATCGCACCAATATAATTATCCCGCCCGAATTATTTGTCGAACAGTTTGTTCGTAGCGGATCAGCGCGAGCGCCGCTCAGCAGGTAGGCGGCCACGCCGGACGCCGTTGCTACATTCTTAATCGTTGCATTCTAAGTACGATATTGCAACGGCAATTGTTAAATAACTCATAGCCAAAATATCGCTTTGTGCTTTTCAGATTCAGATTGAATTCAGGAGCATCCAAAGTATACTGAAGGCTTTTCAGAGCCGGTCGCGATGTACACTGGTGATCTACTGTAGGGTAGGAGAAAGCGGCACATCGATCCCGAGCTGCTGTCCACTGGGCGCTGCACGAACAGAGGGCCTGATGCAGGTCCCAGAGTTAATCACAACCAACAGTATACAATTCACAAACATCGATCCCGAGCTGCTGCCCACTGGGCGCTGCACGAACAGAGGGCCTGATGCAGGTCCCAGAGTTAATCACAACCAACAGTATACAATTCACAAACATCGATCCCGAGCTGCTGCCCACTGGGCGCTGCACGAACAGAGGGCCTGATGCAGGTCCCAGAGTTAATCACAACCAACAGTATACAATTCACAAACATCGATCCCGAGCTGCTGCCCACTGGGCGCTGCACGAACAGAGGGCCTGATGCAGGTCCCAGAGTTAATCACAACCAACAGTATACAATTCACAAACATCGATCCCGAGCTGCTGCCCACTGGGCGCTGCACGGACAGAGGGCCTGATGCAGGTCCCAGAGTTAATCACAACCAACAGTATACAATTCACAAACATCGATCCCGAGCTGCTGCCCACTGGGCGCTGCACGAACAGAGGGCCTGATGCAGGTCCCAGAGTTAATCACAACCAACAGTATACAATTCACAAACATCGATCCCGAGCTGCTGCCCACTGGGCGCTGCACGAACAGAGGGCCTGATGCAGGTCCCAGAGTTAATCACAACCAACAGTATACAATTCACAAACATCGATCCCGAGCTGCTGCCCACTGGGCGCTGCACGAACAGAGGGCCTGATGCAGGTCCCACAGTTAATGACAACCAACAGTATACAATTCACAAACATCGATCCCGAGCTGCTGCCCACTGGGCGCTGCACGAACAGAGGGCCTGATGTAGGTCCCAGAGTTAATGGCAACCAACAGTATACAATTCACAAACACGACAAAACATAAAGTTGATGATGGGTTCCGGTGTTGTTCAGTGCCAAAGGAAGCAAGTACCCTAACCCATTTAGCATGCTGTTGCTATGTCACTTCGTTTAGTACAGTTTGGTGTTTTGGTTTCTCAAAGGCATACAAACAAATGCAAAAATGCACTCAAGACAATCGCGTTCCTTCTAGCGCCGTCAATCCTACGCCACAGCAAAGGAACGTCATTGTCATCGGTCATTGTCATCCGGCACAAGCATGCTTGGTAAAGAACTTGACACGCGCTATGTGAATACCCTTCATGTTACCCAGAGTGGTCAGGAACTACCAAAGGTAAATAAGCACAGGCGGACGACAGCTATCCATACATGGCAGCATAACATTATGATCACACTTGGCGTGTTGAGAGCTATTTTAGTTGAAGTATAGCTGAAGTATACTATGTATCGGTGTCACGTTACCACTCCTGCTACCACCGACACTAACAATTCCACGAAAGACGAACCTTCGCAGAAAGATGCAGCTCAAGTGCGGGGTGTACGGGGTGCGGGGTGCAGCTCAAGTATGTATGTGTGCAATAGGGAGAAGGAAGAGTACTGCGTGTGCGAGGGAGAAGAGTACTGCGTGTGCGAGAGAGAAGAGTACTGCGTGTGCGAGGGAGAAGAGTACTGCGTGTGCAAGGGAGAAGAGTACTGCGTGTGCGAGGGAGAAGAGTACTGCGTGTGCGAGGGAGAAGAGTACTGCGTGTGCGAGGGAGAAGAGTACTGCGTGTGCGAGGGAGAAGAGTACTGCGTGTGCGAGGGAGAAGAGTACTGCGTGTGCGGCGACACATACCGGTCCGAAGTGGTGCGCTGCTGTCGGCCCCGCGGCCGTCACCGGTCAGTGGCAGCCGGAGCGCCCCCATCTCCTGCAGCGGCCGCCGGCGCCAGAGGGGCACAGTCATTTATCCACGAGCGTGTCTCGCTCGCCTAACTCTCCACGAGCGTGTCTCCCTCGCCTACCTCTCCACGAGCGTGTCTCCCCTGCCTACCTCTCCACGAGCGTGTCTCCCCTGCCTAACTCTCCACGAGCGTGTCTCCCTCGCCTACCTCTCCACGAGCGTGTCTCCCCTGCCTACCTCTCCACGAGCGTGTCTACATCGCCTAACTCTCCACGAGCGTGTCTCCCTCGCCTAACTCTCCACGAGCGTGTCTCCCTCGCCTACCTCTCCACGAGCGTGTCTCCCTCGACTACCTCTTCACGAGCGTGTCTCCCTTGCCTACCTCTCCACGAGCGTGTCTACATCGCCTACCTCTCCACGAGCGTGTCTCCCTCGCCTACCTCTTCACGAGCGTGTCTCCCTCGCCTACCTCTCCACGAGCGTGTCTCCCTCGCCTACCTCTCCACGAGCGTGTCTCCCTCGACTACCTCTTCACGAGCGTGTCTCCCTTGCCTACCTCTCCACGAGCGTGTCTCCCTCGACTACCTCTTCACGAGCGTGTCTCCCTTGCCTACCTCTCCACGAGCGTGTCTCCCCTGCCTACCTCTCCACGAGCGTGTCTCCCCTGCCTAACTCTCCACGAGCGTGTCTCCCTCGCCTACCTCTCCACGAGCGTGTCTCCCCTGCCTACCTCTCCACGAGCGTGTCTCCCCTGCCTAACTCTCCACGAGCGTGTCTCCCTCGCCTACCTCTCCACGAGCGTGTCTCCCCTGCCTACCTCTCCACGAGCGTGTCTACATCGCCTAACTCTCCACGAGCGTGTCTCCCTCGCCTAACTCTCCACGAGCGTGTCTCCCTCGCCTACCTCTCCACGAGCGTGTCTCCCTCGACTACCTCTTCACGAGCGTGTCTCCCTTGCCTACCTCTCCACGAGCGTGTCTCCCTCGACTACCTCTTCACGAGCGTGTCTCCCTTGCCTACCTCTCCACGAGCGTGTCTACATCGCCTACCTCTCCACGAGCGTGTCTCCCTCGCCTACCTCTCCACGAGCGTGTCTCCCTTGCCTACCAAGTGCACTCGCGTGCCGTGCAGAATTAATCGAACGTCTTCCAGCGGAGACATGCGTGAGCCCCGCCATGTGTGAAGCCGGCGCGTAAAGTTGGCTCAGCCTCTCCGGGTAACTGAATTCACTAGATTGCTGTCCGGGGCCGATGTGATCTGCCTATATGTCACGTAGACATGCCCATCTACCATACGGCTACAGCTAAAGGTCTTTTATCCTAATATTGGGTTGAAAGGAGTGGATGGGAGGGGAAAGCACCATGAATTTAAAAGCGGGCCTTGCCAACTTATTTCATGAACAGCATTGCCGCATTTGAGCTCTGCAAGACCCACTCACCAGCGCTCAGCACTCACCTAGGCTTTGAAGAAATAAAGACGGGATAGACATAACAGATATAGTTTTACCTAAAAAGTATGCTTGCCTTAAAGGGAGATAATCACCCTTTTCCACAAAAATGAAGTTAGCACCTGAAATCGATAGACAAGGCCAAAATGTGATGTAAATTCATCACATTTTGCATATAAAAATTCCTACCGAAAGATATTGTCAGTTTCCTACCGATAAGCGATCCGCGCTTATATCGGTCGGTACTCAGCAAGTACTCGGTAACGAATTCAGTAAATTAGCCTCCCTATGCATTGCTATTTATCATGAAGGTATGCAATATGTTTCCTGCACTCTATCTTCTGCGAATATGTGCCAAAAAAAATATGACCAATCAACAATCATTTGAAAAAAGTGCATTGACATCGGCAGCTTGGCACCGGCCGGCCAGTGCCAAGCTAAACTACGGCGACCTATTTAGTGTCGGCGATTTGTTCACAAGTGCCCATTCAACAACGTTGAACAGATTGATGCAAAAGCGCCAGATGTTGCGCTTTCCAATAGTGGAGGGAAAATACCGATCATTAATTTGCCCAAACTTCCCACTTTGAATTAGGGAATAATTGTATTTATTTCTTAAATTTAGATAACATTGTAATACCATAACAGTAGCCAAATAAATTGTTGCTAACAAAATCAAAAGGTGATTATCTCCCTTTTAACTCCTACGACCAGGAGAACCAGTAACTTTGCAGCTAACATATTGATGGAGAAGCATAGGTGTTAAATACAAAATTCCGCCAGAGTAACTCAATTGGGATAGCGCTGAGCTTCAACGCCCACCCGGTTTGGCACGTTGGGTTCGAACCGCCCTGCTGTCCCCTGCTGAACCTCTGCCAATGACCGTCCCCTGCTGAACCGCTGCCAATGACCGTCCCCTGCTGACCCCACTACCAGTGACCGTCCCCTGCTGAACCGCTACCAGTGACCGTCCCCTGCTGAACCGCTACCAGTGACCGTCCCCTGCTGAACAGCTGCCAGTGACCGTCCCCTGCTGAACCGCTGCCAATGACCGTCCCCTGCCCACCCACTACTAGTGACCGTCCCCTGCCCACCCACTATCAGTGACCGTCCCCTGCTGACCCCACTACCAGTGACCGTCCCCTGCTGAACCGCTACCAGTGACCGTCCCCTGCTGAACCGCTACCAGTGACCGTCCCCTGCTGAACCGCTGCCAGTGACCGTCCCCTGCTGAACCGCTGCCAATGACCGTCCCCTGCCCACCCACTACCAGTGACCGTCCCCTGCTGACCCCACTACCAGTGACCGTCCCCTGCTGAACCGCTGCCAATGACCGTCCCCTGCCCACCCACTACCAGTGACCGTCCCCTGCTGACCCCACTAACAGTGACCGTCCCCTGCCCACCCACTACCAGTGACCGTCCCCTGCTGACCCCACTACCAATGACCGTCCCCTGCCCACCCACTACCAGTGACCGTCTCCTGCTGACCCCACTACCAGTGACCGTCCCCTGCCCACCCACTACCCGTAAGCGTCCCCTGCTGACCCCACTACCAGTGACCGTCTCCTGCTGACCCCACTACCAGTGACCGTCCCCTGCTGACCCCACTACCAGTGACCGTCCCCTGCCCACCCACTACCAGTGACCGTCCCCTGCTGACCCCATTACCAGTGACCATCCCCTGCCCACCCACTACCAGTGACCGTCCCCTGCCCACCCACTACCAGTGACCGTCCCCTGCTGACCCCACTACCGGTGACCGTCCCCTGCCCACCCACTACCAGTAAGCGTCCCCTGCTGACCCCACTACCAGTGACCGTCTCATGCTGACCCCACTACCAGTGACCGTCCCCTGCCCAGCCACTACCAGTGACCGTCCCCTGCTGACCCCACTACCAGTGACCGTCCCCTGCCCACCCACTACCAGTGACCGTCCCCTGCTGACCCCACTACCAGTGACCGTCCCCTGCCCAGCCACTACCAGTGACCGTCCCCTGCCCACCCACTACCAGTGACCGTCCCCTGCTGACCCCACTACCAGTGACCGTCCCCTGCCCAGCCACTACCAGTGACCGTCCCCTGCCCACCCACTACCAGTGACCGTCCCCTGCTGACCCCACTACCAGTGACCGTCCCCTGCTGACCCCACTACCAGTGACCGTCCCCTGCCCACCCACTACCAGTGACCGTCCCCTGCTGACCCCACTACCAGTGACCGTCCCCTGCTGACCCCACTACCAGTGACCGTCCCCTGCTGACCCCACTACCAGTGACCGTCCCCTGCCCAGCCACTACCAGTGACCGTCCCCTGCCCACCCACTACCAGTGACCGTCCCCTGCTGACCCCACTACCAGTGACCGTCCCCTGCTGACCCCACTACCAGTGACCGTCCCCTGCCCAGCCACTACCAGTGCCCGTCCCCTGCCCACCCACTACCAGTGACCGTCCCCTGCTGACCCCACTACCAGTGACCGTCCCCTGCTGACCCCACTACCAGTGACCGTCCCCTGCCCAGCCACTACCAGTGACCGTCCCCTGCCCAGCCACTACCAGTGACCGTCCCCTGCCCACCCACTACCAGTGACCGTCCCCTGCTGACCCACTACCAGTGACCGTCCCCTGCCCAGCCACTACCAGTGACCGTCCCCTGCCCACCCACTACCAGTGACCGTCTCCTGCTGACCCCACTACCAGTGACCGTCCCCTGCTGACCCCACTACCAGTGACCGTCCCCTGCCCACCCACTACCAGTGACCGTCCCCTACTGACCCCACTACCAGTGACCGTCCCCTGCCCAGCCACTACCAGTGACCGTCCCCTGCCCACCCACTACCAGTGACCGTCTCCTGCTGACCCCACTACCAGTGACCATCCCCTGCCCACCCACTACCAGTAAGCGTCCCCTGCTGACCCCACTACCAGTGACCGTCCCCTGCTGACCCCACTACCAGTGACCGTCCCCTGCCCAGCCACTACCAGTGACCGTCCCCTGCCCACCCACTACCAGTGACCGTCCCCTGCTGACCCCACTACCAGTGACCGTCCCCTGCCCACCCACTACCAGTAAGCGTCCCCTGCTGACCCCCACTACCAGTGACCGTCTCCTGCTGACCCCACTACCAGTGACCGTCCCCTGCTGACCCCACTACCAGTGACCGTCTCCTGCTGACCCCACTACTAGTGACCGTCTACTGCTGACCCCACTACCAGTGACCGTCCCCTGCTGACCCCACTACCAGTGACCGTCCCCTGCTGACCCCACTACCAGTGACCGTCCCCTGCCCACCCACTACCAGTGACCGTCCCCCGCTGACCCCACTACCAGTGACCGTCCCCTGCCCACCCACTACCAGTGACCGTCCCCTGCCCACCCACTACCAGTGACCGTCCCCTGCCCACCCACTACCAGTGACCGTCCCCTGCTGACCCCACTACCAGTGACCGTCCCCTGCCCAGCTACTACCAGTGACCGTCCCCTGCTGACCCCACTACCAGTGACCGTCCCCTGCTGACCCCACTACAAGTGACCGTCCCCTGCCCACCCACTACCAGTGACCGTCCCCTGCTGACCCCACTACCAGTGACCGTCCCCTGCTGACCCCACTACCAGTGACCGTCCCCTGCCCACCCACTACCAGTGACCGTCCCCTGCCCACCCACTACCAGTGACCGTATCCCCTGCCCACCCACTACCAGTGACCGTCCCCTGCCCACCCACTACCAGTGACCGTATCCCCTGCCCACCCACTACCAGTGACCGTCCCCTGCCAGTGACCGTCCCCTGCCCACCCACTACCAGTGACCGTCCCCTGCCCACCCACTACCAGTGACCGTCCCCTGCCCACCCACTACCAGTGACCGTCCCCTGCCCACCCACTACCAGTGACCGTATCCCCTGCCCACCCACTACCAGTGACCGTCCCCTGCCCACCCACTACAAGTGACCGTCCCCTGCCCACCCACTACCAGTGACCGTCCCCTGCCCACCCACTACCAGTGACCGTATCCCCTGCCCACCCACTACCAGTGACCGTCCCCTGCTGACCCCACTACCAGTGACCATCCCCTGCCCACCCACTACCAGTGACCGTCCCCTGCCCACCCACTACCAGTGACCATCCCCTGCCCACCCACTACCAGTGACCGTCCCCTGCCCACCCACTACCAGTGACCGTCCCCTGCCCACCCACTACCAGTGACCGTCCCCTGCCCACCCACTACCAGTGACCGTCCCCTGCCCACCCACTACCAGTGACCGTCCCCTGCCCACCCACTACCAGTGACCGTCCCCTGCCCACCCACTACCAGTGACCGTCCCCTGCCAGTGACCGTCCCCTGCCCACCCACTACCAGTGACCATCCCCTGCTGACCCCACTACCAGTGACCGTCCCCTGCTCTTCACGGACCGCCACTAGTGACAATTTCCCGGCCATCCCTGCATCCGCTATGCAGCCCAGAAATGGCGCGACTGTTACGTCGGCCGGAGGAGCCTCCACTTTCGCCGCCGAATGAGGTCAAATAGCACGGTCTTCAAGTTTACGCGGCCACTGAGCCGCCCCGCCAAGCTACGCGGCCACTGAGCCGCCCCGCCAAGCATGTTTGGAATGCATTATGTAAGCACAAGGATGTCAGCTAGATACTGAACACGGCTGTTATATTATTGTGCAGCTGTGTACATTCACATAACGGCGTGATCGGTGGCTATAACGGCGCCACGGTGTAGTACGTTAGCACAAACACGCCAAGAAAAAGGATACAGTAGTGGCGACATATCACGACGGCACGTCTCCTCATCCAATAATGTCATGGCCGACCGTGCCCTGCCCGCCCCATCCCGGAGTAGTGAGCCGGGGGCGGGTGTGTCCCCCCCCCCCCCCCCTCCACACACACAGTGTGTCGGGGGAGGGGGGGGGGGGGCGGACGTGGTCGAGATAGCCGGATATCGGTCTGATGTCGCCCCTCCTTCCCGCGGCCGCTGCGGCCCACTCTGCTCTCCCGAGACAGACGCGTCAGCTGCACAGCCGAGTCACCACCCTACAGAGCACAACACTGGCCATCACCATACCTCGCCTTCCCGCGGCCGCTGCGGCCCACTCTGCTCTCCCGAGACAGACGCGTCAGCTGCACAGCCGAGTCACCACCCTACAGAGCACAACACTGGCCATCACCATACCTCGCCTTCCCGCGGCCGCTGCGGCCCACTCTGCTCTCCCGAGACAGACGCGTCAGCTGCACAGCCGAGTCACCACCCTACAGAGCACAACACTGGCCATCACCATACCTCGCCTTCCCGCGGCCGCTGCGGCCCACTCTGCTCTCCCGAGACAGACGCGTCAGCTGCACAGCCGAGTCACCACCCTACAGAGCACAACACTGGCCATCAACATACCTCGCCTTCCCGCGGCCGCTGCGGCCCACTCTGCTCTCCCGAGACAGACGCGTCAGCTGCACAGCCGAGTCACCACCCTACAGAGCACAACACTGGCCATCACCATACCTCGCCTTCCCGCGGCCGCTGCGGCCCACTCTGCTCTCCCGAGACAGACGCGTCAGCTGCACAGCCGAGTCACCACCCTACAGAGCACAACACTGGCCATCAACATACCTCGCCTTCCCGCGGCCGCTGCGGCCCACTCTGCTCTCCCGAGACAGACGCGTCAGCTGCACAGCCGAGTCACCACCCTACAGAGCACAACACTGGCCATCAACATACCTCGCCTGCTATTCGCTAGTCTGTTTAGACACCTCGTGAAACAGCCAGCATCTCGCGACAGGGAAGTAGTAACGTCACGAAAGATGGGGAGGGGGCAGTGAAACTTTGATCTCGGCTGGAGTGAAACCTAACTCCCACCCCCTATGGAAGACTTCTTTGGAGATTTGGGCTCTTCTTGTCTTGGCGAACCTTTTGCCATCCAAAAATGTTCTCATCAAGCAAAAAAAAATGGCCGAAAAGTGGTGGACATGCCCCCCCCCCCTATTCCTACGCCTATGACTCGCGAATCGCGACCGTACAAACACAACAGCCGACACGACACTAGTTTTAAGCGCAACCACCAGGTTGGCAACATTCACGGTCCTCGACGGAGCATTCAAAGGTACTAAATAGGATTGGCGATGATAAAATAATCGTAAAAGCAGATTTTCCATTAAAAAATAAATATTTGATGTTGTTATATAACACGCAATCTCCTACATCATTGACGCAGCCTTAAAAGGGATACGGTGAATACAAATTGCAACGTCTAAATTATGTATTGCCGCTGAATTATTCCTTAAACAAGACAATAACTATATGGGTACTCGCATAGCTAAAGACAACGCTACAAGGGCCACATAATTAATGCATGGGCTGCTGATTAAACGTCCATGTATGTACAGTATGGGACATAGGGTAACGATGGAGCCGAGGGCTGAGCACAGTACTATGCCTTACAGACTGGCTGATTAGCTCCTAAGCGGACATTGGCAGCTATTGTGCAGAGGTATTTAACCCCGCACCACCAACACTCCGCCAGTGCATTGTCATTGACAGTTTATTTTCGGCGACGATGGTCGAGGCGGCCCTGTCTGCCGCCAGTCAAGTGTCTAAAGATGCCACGCTGGGTTCAGCAGCGGTGTCTCAGGCGGCCCCCTCCGCCGCTACAGGCTGTGCCGGACGTCAGTCAAGTGTCTAAAGATGCCACGCTGGGTTCAGCAGCGGTGTCTCAGGCGGCCCCCTCCGCCGCTACAGGCTGTGCCGGACGTCAGTCAAGTGTCTAAAGATGCCACGCTGGGTTCAGCAGCGGTGTCTCAGGCGGCCTCCTCCGCCGCTACAGGCTGTGCCGGACGTCAGTCAAGTGTCTAAAGATGCCACGCTGGGTTCAGCAGCGGTGTCTCAGGCGGCCCCCTCCGCCGCTACAGGCTGTGCCGGACGTCAGTCAAGTGTCTAAAGATGCCACGCTGGGTTCAGCAGCGGTGTCTCAGGCGGCCCCCTCCGCCGCTACAGGCTGTGCCGGACGTCAGTCAAGTGTCTAAAGATGCCACGCTGGGTTCAGCAGCGGTGTCTCAGGCGGCCCCTCCGCCGCTACAGGCTGTGCCGGACGTCAGTCAAGTGTCTAAAGACATTGGGTTCGTTCGACTGCGGCGTCTGACACGGCCCTGCCGGTGGCCACTGGGGTGTCTGGGTGCGGCCGCGGCAGTAGAGCACCCCTGTCTCTCGCACCACGGCCCTGTCGGTGGCCAGTGGGGTGTCTGGGTGCGGCCGCGGCAGTAGAGCACCCCTGTCTTTCGCACCACGGCCCGTGTCGGCCGGCCCACGTTAGCGGCAGCCGGCGCCACATTCACCGGGCTACCGGCCATGTGGCGACTCCGATATTGGGCCCTGGCCCGACCGGCGCCGCACGCTGCTCTGGTGGTAACGACGGCACACCGCGCCGGGCGGGGCGGGGGACCCCAGCCAAGCTCCCAGACCAGCCGCCGCCACCGCCGGCAGCCAGCCGTCTGTACTGCGCCCTCGGGACGCGGCTTCCAAGGCCGGCACTGCGGCCCAGATGTCGTGTCTGTGTCGTCACGGCAGCTGCACAGCTATTTCTGTACAGCGAGGTAAAACTGCACTGTCCGCAGACTCCCCTTTATCGCAGCAATGGGACCGCGAAACGCCCAGAAAGGCAAATGATAAAATGGCAACAACTTGCTACATGACATGACTTCATGCATGTGAATAATTAGGTACTTTAATATTCAACCAATAAGAGAACTTTCCCTTAGCAACGAATCACTTGTCAAATTTTCATGACAAAATTCAGATGATAGAGAATCGCATAATCGGGTTTTGATTGTGGTCGGCCACCACGCGGGAGGTGATGCCTTGGACCCGTGATCGGACAGTGATGCCAGTCGCATCCCGCCTGGTGTGGCCGGGGCGGCGCGGCGGGGTTCATTAGGGCAGGCCCCACTTCAGGCTGGCCGGCGCACCGCACGGCAGCATGCATAATGCAATGCCGGCCCCGGGAGCTGGCAACCTGGCAGGCCGGCTGGGAGGCGAGGAGGATACGGCACCTGCAGACGCGCCGCGCCGTAGATGACAGGCTGGCGGCCAGGGGGAGCGCAGAGCGAAGAACACGGGTCAAATACAACAACTGTGTTGCCAGTTTCACATACTGTGAAAAACAGCAAACAAAAGGTAGTGTAAGTGTAAAGCTTCTAAAGATGTTAGGTGCGAGGGCTGGGCGCTGTACCATGAAGGGGGGGGGGGGCAGGATATCTGCACACCACGTCAGACACGTACACAGCCAGCCGACCTCAGCCAGCACAACAATACCGGCACTTCAAATATACAAACTTGCCTCAGTTTAACTTAACCCCGCATTGACTGGGGTCTGAGCAGAACGCCATTGACTGGGGGGGGGGGGGGGGGGGCGTTAAACGCCCCCCCCCCCCCCCTGGTTATCTTCCGAACCAATCAATGATCGCAGCGAGACGCGCAAGACGGCATTCGAAAGCTCTCAATGAAACGAATCTAAACCATGCTCAAAAATGTCAAAGTGAGGTCAAATGTCAGGTCACGGTCAGGTCAAAGGTCAAAATCGGCGTATTTGAGTTTATGGGCCATACTTTCCATCCAAAGCCTTCGATTGCGACCAGTTTCACCCAAAGTGCTGTCAAAGGTATGATGCATATCCCGCATGAGCTAAAGTGAGATTGTTGGCCAAGGTCAAGGTCAGGTCACAAAAGGTCACTATGCTTAAAATATCTACGAAAGTCATGCAACACATGTTGTATGAGTTATTTTCCACGTATAATTCGATAGTGATAGTCATTGTACCACCTGACTTCATTTACGTGAAGTAAATGTCAATTTTAGGTCAAATTCAGGTCACCGAAGGTCACAATTTTACATTCTTAAATCTAAACAAAAAAGGCATTTTGCTAGACCAGTTTTGTCTCATAAATACAGTGGTGGCATTTAATTGTCTGTATCTAGTCAATAAAAGCCAAAAACGCAATTTCAAAATTTAACGTCATGAGTTACCCATACTTTAGATGTCATAAGTCCGTCAAAAATGGAGATATCAGTTTGAAATTTGGTATGATAGTTGCCTATGTATGGTTCTCTGACATATCTTCCGGTTTTTTGAATATTTTAGATTTTTTGATTTTGTGGTAATTAAAAAAAGTTTTTTTGCGTTTTTGGGGGTCAAAAACTAATATTTTCACAAATCCGAGATAGCAGGTTTGTAGCCGTTGCAATTTGCTATCTTTTGGCGTTTTTCTATTGCATTTTGCTTCAAATGTGGCATTTGTACGGCCTGACGAAGTTTAGCTGATTTTGGTGTAAAACTCGTGTGTAGTGACGTCACTAAATTCGCAATAACTCGAGAGAAAAAAATCGACCAAATTTCTTCATTTTTGCACACAAGATGTAAACAAGATCTATAAGAAGGTACCCGAAGTTTCAGGTTGATGGCGCTATTCGTGTTTTAGCTATTGCGAAAATTAATCAGGGGGCGGGCGTTAAACGCCCGCCCCCCCCCCCCCCCCCCCCCCAGTCAATGGCGGGTTAACCAGTCTCCATCAATCGATTTCCAAATTGCAGGCAGGGGACTGGGGAGGAGGCTAACGACACACTCGCATATCACACATGTCCATGTGGATGTCTTAACGGCAGGACCAACAACTACGGAGATAACTGGATATATCTGAGCACGCTGAGTATCACTGTTTAAAAATGTACCGCTGCAGGGCGAGCAGTCGTCACCAGCCGGGGTTAACGGCCATTCCGTGCCGGTCGGCCGCAATCAGCAGCCATACCGACCGCCTTCGCCACTACAAAGAGAGCAATTAACAGGCACATAGCTCACACGGTGCCAGACGAGCCGCGCCTCATGGCCACTTGCCATGACGAAATGAAATACTTGAAGTAACCCATGAATTAGACGACTTAAATCATATAAATCGACCGACATTTATCGCACCCTAGCCTTTACACACCCAAAATGCAGCACATCCAAACACCATACAACCAAACCTCGTGTCGCCTGGCAGGCGTCGCGAGGCTACGACGACGCGAAAACTCACCACAGCTCTGCTCGTATCTTTAGGTACCAAGGTTTGTTACCATGGTAAACCGTTGTACAACATGACGAAAATAAAGCAAAACAGAAAGGAAATGTTGCATGGTGAGTAACGAGTATGACTCGCCAGCGACATGGTGCCCCAGAACTCCTGAACTGATATCTTAGCCACCATAGTGGACTTGCGGACAGTTTAGTTTGTGGTCAAGTGCCTCTTGATGGGGAGTGATCCGATGGAAATAGTATTCTATGATTTGTTTGTTGAATGAAAGGATGAGTCGATATCTGTAGATGGCCGGACTAAGTCACCCAGGTGCCATCAGCCCGACCCGTCGAGTCCGGCGGGTCGGCGGGTCGGCTGGCGACCTGGCGACCTGGTCCAGTCCTTGGCAGATCAGCGCTTCAGCGAAATTAGATCCCGAAACTATGTGAATGTCATGCAAATGAAGATGACATGCTAACTCAGATGCATTCATAGAAATCGTGGGCAACACATGGACCGACCTTTACAATGTGTAACTGAGTACACATGGTAAAGGTCGGTACATGTGTTTTACCTGTACAACCGACCTTTACCTGTACAACTGAGTACAGCTGTCTTCGGCGAAGGTAATGCTAGTGATAAGTGAGAACACATGTTCCCTAAAACTAGCCGGCCCGGCGGACGGGATGGCTTGTTACAATGGTAGGCTCGCCGTCCAATACGGTAGGGGAGAGGCACCCATGCCAGTCGCGTTTTTGATGTGGCAAATGAATGCGCAAGGAGGCTGTCAAATAAGTCGGTCCTACCGCCCGTCGGGTTTAATTTAACGTTACGAGAAAATCACCGGTCAAGGACCTCGTAACCGGAAGATTCGTCGGCAACCGATCAAGAAAATGTGTTGACATAAGACTTTCAAAGCACAAAGTGCCGACTGGCTTAGTTTAACCCTCGCCCTACGGGGACCGTTTCTCACCTTCGCCCTACGGGGGGCTGACACCCCCCCCCCCCCTTGTTAACTTCCAAACCAAGCAACATAGAGCAATGCGGTAAGAACCAGCATGTTGCCTGTCAGAGAGGAATATAACAGTATGCGATTTTTAGGTTTCAGGTCAACGGATGACCTTCCAGGTCAAGTGAATGACCTAAGATCGACCACATCCAAAAATAGCGATATGCTCTGTCCGTAGTCATTACCAAAGTTATGAGTATAAAACGATTTGGTTAAGCGTCAAAATGTTGGTCGTTGTATTTAGTATTAGCTATCTGGCAATATATCGATTTTTAGGTCTGGGCCAGTTAATGACATCTTAGGTCACGGAAATCGTCACCATAGATGAGAATTGCTATGCAATTTGCATTACAGCACATTTACCTACAGGGCGCTTAGTATAACTCCCGAACGGAGAGAGATAGAGAGACACCGTAAAAAGTAACGTGTTGCCTGTCATAATGCAAATCCAAAGACATCCGATTTTCAGTACCTTGGTCAACTGGTGACCTTTGGGGTCAGGTCAATGACCCTTTGGGGTCTGACATGACCTTGACGAAAAGGTCATACATAGGTCACGAACAGTCGTATACATTTCAACTTTTGATACGACACGTATAATTGTTGTAAACTCAGCTACTGAAAATTTCAGCAAGATGCGCCGCATGTGTAAAATGCCATTCAAGAAAAACCTCAGGGGGGCCTATCAGCCCCCTCCCCCCCCCCCCTCCCCCTCCCCTCCCCTCCCCTCCCCTCCCCTCCCCTCCCCTCCCCTCCCCTCCCCTCCCCTCCCATCCCCTCCCCTCCCCTCCCCTCCCCTCCCCTCCCCTCCCCTCCCCTCCCCTCCCCTCCCCTCCCCTCCCCTCCCCTCCCTCCCCCTCCCCTCCCCTCCCCTCCCCAGAGTGAGGGTTAATGCTGGAGCCTGCGTAGAAATCAGGTAACATCTCAGTAACAGCAGCGGCGGCGGCGGCGGCGGCGGCGGCGGCAGCAGCAGCAGCAGCAGCAGCAGCAGCAGCAGCAGCAGCAGCAGCAGCAGCAGCAGCAGCAGCGGCGGCGGCGGCGGCGGCGGCAGCGGCAGCGGCAGCGGCAGCGGCAGCGGCAGCGGCAGCGGCAGCGGCAGCGGCAGCGGCAGCGGCAGCGGCAGCGGCAGCGGCAGCGGCAGCGGCAGCGGCAGCGGCAGCGGCAGCGGCAGCGGCAGCGGCAGCGGCAGCGGCAGCGGCAGCGGCAGCGGCAGCGGCAGCGGCAGCGGCAGCGGCAGCGGCAGCGGCAGCGGCAGCGGCAGCGGCAGCGGCAGCGGCAGCGGCAGCGGCAGCGGCAGCGGCAGCGGCAGCGGCAGCGGCAGCGGCAGCGGCAGCGGCAGCGGCAGCGGCAGCGGCAGCGGCAGCGGCAGCGGCAGCGGCAGCGGCAGCGGCAGCGGCAGCGGCAGCGGCAGCGGCAGCGGCAGCGGCAGCGGCAGCGGCAGCGGCAGCGGCAGCGGCAGCGGCAGCGGCAGCGGCAGCGGCAGCGGCAGCGGCAGCGGCAGCGGCAGCGGCAGCGGCAGCGGCAGCGGCAGCGGCAGCGGCAGCGGCAGCGGCAGCGGCAGCGGCAGCGGCAGCGGCAGCGGCAGCGGCAGCGGCAGCGGCAGCGGCAGCGGCAGCGGCAGCGGCAGCGGCAGCGGCAGCGGCAGCGGCAGCGGCAGCGGCAGCGGCAGCGGCAGCGGCAGCGGCAGCGGCAGCGGCAGCGGCAGCGGCAGCGGCAGCGGCAGCGGCAGCGGCAGCGGCAGCGGCAGCGGCAGCGGCAGCGGCAGCGGCAGCGGCAGCGGCAGCGGCAGCGGCAGCGGCAGCGGCAGCGGCAGCGGCAGCGGCAGCGGCAGCGGCAGCGGCAGCGGCAGCGGCAGCGGCAGCGGCAGCGGCAGCGGCAGCGGCAGCGGCAGCGGCAGCGGCAGCGGCAGCGGCAGCGGCAGCGGCAGCGGCAGCGGCAGCGGCAGCGGCAGCGGCAGCGGCAGCGGCAGCGGCAGCGGCAGCGGCAGCGGCAGCGGCAGCGGCAGCGGCAGCGGCAGCGGCAGCGGCAGCGGCAGCAGCAGCAGCAGCAGCAGCAGCAGCAGCAGCAGCAGCAGCAGCAGCAGCAGCAGCAGCAGCAGCAGCAGCAGCAGCAGCAGCAGCAGCAGCAGCAGCAGCAGCAGCAGCAGCAGCAGCAGCAGCAGCAGCAGCAGCAGCAGCAGCAGCAGCAGCAGCAGCAGCAGCAGCAGCAGCAGCAGCAGCAGCAGCAGCAGCAGCAGCAGCAGCAGCAGCAGCAGCAGCAGCAGCAGCAGCAGCAGCAGCAGCAGCAGCAGCAGCAGCAGCAGCAGCAGCAGCAGCAGCAGCAGCAGCAGCAGCAGCAGCAGCAGCAGCAGCAGCAGCAGCAGCAGCAGCAGCAGCAGCAGCAGCAGCAGCAGCAGCAGCAGCAGCAGCAGCAGCAGCAGCAGCAGCAGCAGCAGCAGCAGCAGCAGCAGCAGCAGCAGCAGCAGCAGCAGCAGCAGCAGCAGCAGCAGCAGCAGCAGCAGCAGCAGCAGCAGCAGCAGCAGCAGCAGCAGCAGCAGCAGCAGCAGCAGCAGCAGCAGCAGCAGCAGCAGCAGCAGCAGCAGCAGCAGCAGCAGCAGCAGCAGCAGCAGCAGCAGCAGCAGCAGCAGCAGCAGCAGCGGCGGCGGCGGCGGCGGCGGCGGCGGCGGCGGCGGCGGCGGCGGCGGCAGCAGCAGCAGCGGCGGCGGCGGCGGCGGCGGCAGCGGTAGCAGCGGTAGCAGCGGCAGCAGCGGTAGCAGCGGTAGCAGCGGTAGCAGCGGTAGCAGCGGTAGCAGCGGTAGCAGCGGTAGCAGCGGTAGCAGCGGTAGCAGCGGTAGCAGCGGTAGCAGCGGTAGCAGCGGTAGCATCGATAGCAGCGGTAGCAGCGGTAGCAGCGGTAGCAGCGGTAGCAGCGGTAGCAGCGGTAGCAGCGGTAGCAGCGGTAGCAGCGGCGGCAGCGGTAGCAGCGGCGGCAGCGGTGGCAGCAGTAGCAGCGGTAGTAGCGGCGGCAGCGGTAGCAGCGGTAGCAGCGGCGGCAGCGGTAGCAGCAGTAGCAGCGGTAGCAGCGGCGGCAGCGGTAGCAGCGGTAGCAGCGGCGGCAGCGGCGGCAGCGGCGGTAGCAGCGGTAGCAGCGGTAGCAGCGGCGGCAGCGGTAGCAGCGGCGGCAGCGGTAGCAGCGGCGGCAGCGGTAGCAGCGGCGGCAGCGGTAGCAGCGGCGGGAGCGGTAGCAGCGGTAGCAGCGGCGGCAGCGGTAGCAGCGGCGGCAGCGGTAGCAGCGGCGGCGGTAGCAGCGGTAGCAGCGGTAGCAGCGGTAGCAGCGGCGGCAGCGGTAGCAGCGGTAGCAGCGGCAGCAGCGGTAGCAGCGGTAGCAGCGGCGGCAGCGGTAGCAGCGGTAGCAGCGGCGGCAGCGGTAGCAGCGGTAGCAGCGGCGGCAGCGGTAGCAGCGGCGGCAGCGGTAGCAGCGGTAGCAGCGGCGGCAGCGGTAGCAGCGGCGGCGGCGGGTGGGCTCGGGGGCCGTGCCGGAGGAGCCGCCCTGTCAACTCGGGGTGGCGTGCCAGCCGCGGGTCACGCCCCCTGACACGAGGCCGGCGGCCGGCCGCACGCCATACCGACCCTCGCTGCCCCACGCCGTCCTGTTCCGTGTCACAGCCAGCCATTCCAGAGTCTATGGTCCAAACTAGCCCAGACCAGCCCAGACCAGCCCAGAATACACCAGACGAGACAAGAGTCGGCTCAAACCCAACCAAAGACCCAGCATACACCAGACGAGACAAGAGTCGGCTCAAACCCAACCAAAGACCCAGAATACACCAGACGAGACAAGAGTCGGCTCAAACCCAACCAAAGACCCAGAATACACCAGACGAGACAAGAGTCGGCTCAAACCCAACCAAAGACCCAGAATACACCAGACGAGACAAGAATCGGCTCAAACCCAACCAAAGACCCATAATACACCAGACGAGACAAGAGTCGGCTCAAACCCAACCAAAGACCCAGAATACACCAGACGAGACAAGAGTCGGCTCAAACCCAACCAAAGACCCAGAATACACCAGACGAGACAAGAGTCGGCTCAAACCCAACCAAAGACCCAGAATACACCAGACGAGACAAGAATCGGCTCAAACCCAACCAAAGACCCATAATACACCAGACGAGACAAGAGTCGGCTCAAAACCAACCAAAGACCCAGAATACACCAGACGAGACAAGAGTCGGCTCAAACCCAACCAAAGGAGTCCCAACCATCTCAGACATGATTAGATCAACCAACGTGGAAACGGTCCATGTATGAAACCAATGAGTGGCGGCAGAATGTTATCAGCAAACCTAACGATCACGACCGTTCGGGCATTAATTAAATATCCCCCAAAACGAGCAGCCCCAAATCATAATCAGCCAGCGCTGCTGGGTAATTCTGCCTAAGCGTTTCGCTGAAGGTGCCGGCTGGCGCCGCTGGACGATCATGACCGAAATGGCTTAAACTTGCGCGGCAAGTTCGGCTAGGTACCTAATAGCATTGCAGCAGTGAACTAAATCCCTCGGCAGCGCCGGTGTCACGCAGGCTCGACGGGCGAACCGCCAACGCAGACTGAGTCAAGACGCGTGCTTCACTGTCATCGGCGGACAGACATGGCGACTGTGACTCGTCCAGTACCGTGTACTGATCACGGTGACATCGACAGTGAAAAGGCGATTGTAACGGTGTGACACGGTCAGGGCCGACTCCTGATTGCGGCGTCCGGATCAGAACGTAGAGCGGAATAGCGCTGCCAGCCAGCCAGTCTCCGCTCCGTCCAGTCTCCGCTCCGGGACGGGTCGCCAGCGCTCTCGATCGCCGGCGGCCGCTGGCTGTGATTTAGTGCTGCGTCGCCGGCCGGGCAGCGACGCGCGCCGCACGCCGCCGACCTGGCCCTGATAGATAAATAACACCCTGATCTGCATAATGGAATATCGTAGGGGCGCCGTTCGCAGCTGCATAGCCCTAAGTTTTCCTTTACGACCCAATCAGGGCATTAAAGGCAGCGCTGATCGACAGAGAAACCCGTCCAAATCATCCGCCGAGATTATATAAAAACCATTCACAGGCCGACGTAACGTTGATCAGCGACGACCACCAGTCGCCGACCCGAAGCCGACCCGTCGTGAAACGCTGACCGCCATCACTCGGCCGGCCCGGATGTGGCACAAAAGCCCGCTCGTGGCATGATTCAGTAGCGGCTGCCGCCCCTGTTCGCCGGGAGGAGGGGCCCGGGTGCACCGCCTCCGCCCCCGGTCGTTTTTCAGCACGGGCCAACAAATGTGACTATGGAGCGGCCATCGGGAGTCCGCCAGTCACCATGTGACGCCGTGTGACGCTGTGTGACGCTGTGTGACGCCGTGTGACGCTGTGTGACGCCCTGTGACGCTGTGTGACGCTGTGTGACGCTGTGTGACGCCGTGTGACGCCGTGTGACGCTGTGTGACGCTGTGTGACGCCGTGTGACGCTGTGTGACGCCCTGTGACGCTGTGTGACGCCGTGTGACGCTGTGTGACGCCCTGTGACGCTGTGTGACGCTGTGTGACGCTGTGTGACGCTGTGTGATACCATGTGACGCTGTGTGGCGCCGTGTGGCGCCGTGTGACGCTGTGTGACGCCCTGTGGCGCCGTGTGACGCTGTGTGACGCTGTGTGACGCTGTGTGACGCTGTGTGACGCTGTGTGACGCTGTGTGACGCTGTGTGACGCTGTGTGATACCATGTGACGCTGTGTGGCGCCGTGTGGCGCCGTGTGACGCTGTGTGACGCCCTGTGACGCTGTGTGACGCTGTGTGACGCTGTGTGACGCTGTGTGACGCCGTGTGACGCTGTGTGACGCTGTGTGACGCTGTGTGACGCTGTGTGACGCTGTGTGACGCTGTGTGACGCCGTGTGACGCCCTGTGGCGCCGTGTGACGCTGTGTGACGCTGTGTGACGCTGTGTGACGCTGTGTGACGCTGTGTGACGCTGTGTGACGCCGTGTGACGCTGTGTGACGCTGTGTGACGCTGTGTGATACCATGTGACGCCCTGTGACGCTGTGTGACGCTGTGTGACGCTGTGTGACGCCGTGTGACACCATGACATGCCTTATGATGCCGTTTGACGCCGATTGACGCCGTGTGACGCCGTGTGACGCCCTGTGACGCCGTATGACACCATGACATGCCTTATGATGCCGTTTGACGCCGATTGACGCTGATTGACGCCCTGTGACGCTGTGTGACGCCCTGTGACGCTGTGTGACGCCGTATGACGCGGTGTCAGGGCGTCAGTACACTCCCCTGTGCGGGCTCCGCCCCGGCTCGCGCCCCGCTCATTGATTTCGGCCCCGCTCCGGTAATTAATTACACCGTGCCGGCGCCGGCTGTAAAATTTCCCGCGCCCCGCGCCACGGCCGCTCTCTCACATGAGGCCGGAGGAGAGGGTGGGAGGGTGTGTGTGGACCGGAGATCGCTGATCGCCGGCCACTTATCACCCCACGGCCGGACCAGACGTTGTTCTCAACATGGCCGGGTCGAGCGAGATGCTCAGCCCAGAATGTAAATTTGTTATTGTATTCTTCAGTTTCAGATAATGGATTGGGTTTAAACCCAAAGACATCCGTTTTTGTACATTGTGTCGGTGCTGGTGTTCCATTTTGAGGCCTACTGTTCGTAAAAGTGCCAGCGGCGGTGTCTGCGGTGAGCGGAAATTGCAACTCAATTACTCATCTTCTCTCCATCCGGGCGCGTCACATTTGTTTCTGGGCTACAGCTGTTGCCTAGCGGCGCGGTGGAGGAGCGCTGGCGAGGCGCCGCCACCGGAGCCGCGAGTCGGCCGCCAGCCCGTCCGTCCGTGTCCCCAGCTGCATCGATTCCACACAGTTGGCAAATCACACGCGCCACATTTAAACTGGCTAGGGAGCGCAGATGTACAGGGCGGTGGAGGGGACGACACGTTAACCCGCGCCGTGCCGGTGCTCGGCGCTACCTTCGCCGTGCCGGATGGGGGTTGTGTTTAGACCACCCCGCTAACTCGAAAACTAAAAGGGCTAGAAAGACGCAGAAAAAGGCGTTCGAAAGCTCTCGACAAGCACATTCAAAGGAACTTCGGATATTTTTTCCTCAAGTCAATATTGAGGTCACCAGAGGTCATCAAAGGTCAGATTTTCCAGTTGTATCACTTCGCTCCAGAAACCCCCAGATATCACAGGAACTATGATCGCTAGGAACAAACGGAAAAAGCAATGGAAAGCTATTGAAAAATGCAATCGCCATAGTTTCCTCAGATTTTAGCTCAGGTCAATAGTTTAGGCTCCAGAGCTCATCAAATGTGAAAAAGGCTATTTTTTATAAAACAGTTTTTCCCGAATAGCTTTTTATCTAACAACGACAAGGCTATCAATTTGACGCCATCGTGTTTGTCTCGTCAAGGCACTTCGACTCATATTAGCTGTGACCAGGTAAGGTCAACTTAAAAATTTGACCTCAGGTCAAGGTCAAGTAGTGACCCAAGTAGGTCATGTTGTATATGGGAAGACGTGCCTCGACGAGACAAACACATTAGTGTCGGTTTCACTTCTCTATCGTCATTATTTCGAGAGTTATTGACATGCAACTGTTGGTGACCTCGAATGACATCGGCTGACCATGTAGGGGTCACTGAACAAAAATGGCACCTAGGTCATCAATAATGGCCTATAATAGCATGATCCAGAAGGAATTAGGATGCTATCTTGCGTATCCTTGGAAAAGGAAGCATTTGAATATTTCCCCATTGACTTATATGGAGATGTCTCGAAATTAACCCCACCTTAGGTCGCTAATATACAAAAAAAAAAGATAAACGAATTGTAGATATATATATGACCTTATGCAATCCTGTAAGTGTAAAACCGACCATCCAAAAACTGTGACTGTGGTCCGACCACAAGTTTGTTTGGAGGTGGGGTCACGTGACCTGGTCTGGTGACCTGACCTGAGATGACCCGAGGTATTTTATTTTACATAATGTGGGCAATTGATGCCCGAACAGCTGTGCCAAAACCGGCGGCGCGCAGCGCCGCCATTTTTCCGCTATCCTCAAAAAACCTGAGGGGAGTGTCTAACCCCCCCCCCCCCCCCCCGGCACGGCGCGGGTTAAGGGACATTGCCACCTCGCAGGCCAATATGGAGTTTTTGGTGTGCATCGGTCGATTAAGCGTGTCCGATTTCACCTGCAAAATTTGGTTCCCGAAACTCTCCCCATTAGATCAAAAAATACATTTGCACCACTCATGCTTGCCAAGCATTCGTAAAATTGGAATCGCTTCATCACTATTTAGAATCACTTCCTTGCAGACTGTTATTTTCTTTTGAATGTTGCAACCCCAACATCACCATTCCGTCAGTGCACTTTAAAATTAAAAAGCGTATGCAGTTAATTATATTTTCAACAACCTTAGCCTCTTTCATAATAAAACAGCAAGAATTGCTATGGCTCGACTTTGGGACCGTAGGAGTTATGTGACCTATACCTTATAACACAGATAGACTTTTCAAGGTCAAGTCTCGGCGAATTCGTACGCTTCGGCTTTGGGCGGGCGCAAATACCACAGCCAAACTGGATGAGAGCGACCATCATGAATCTAGTACTGAGCACAGCTGGGACCAACGTTTTGGAGTCAGAAATAAATACAAAATGCTTTGCCGATGCACTGCTGTAGGTGCTGCAGGAGAAAGTTTGAGCTTGAGCATACACGATTGTTAATCCCCACCATTCATTTAAGTTGCTTTTTAGAAATCCTCCGGAGGTGGCAATATCCCTTTAAGGGTCCTCTGACCAAAACGGCACCGCATCGTCAGCTGACCCATCAAATCAATCCACTGTAGATTAAATAAAATTTGCCATGTGATGGAATGGGCATAAATACGTTGTGCTTCATGAAACATCCGTAGGTATTATAAAATAAGGTATCGAACGGTCAGTTACAACACGTTGCTGGTATGCATAACGCCAACATTGACGTAGCGAATCGGAGGGTCAACTGCCACTGATGCTCAAGTCAGAGCTACAAAAGTGCAGTGGGAAAGAAAGAGCCAAACAGGGTGTTCTCACTTTCACCATAGCCCGAGAGGGTGGGTGGTCTACTTGGTCGTCCGAGCTACAAAGGTGCAGTGGAAAAGACCAGCTGAGTTTAGGATAAATAATAAATGAAAGTCTGCAGAATACTGCCTACTCGTACCATATACTGAACTGAATGCCTGGTGCCTTTTGTTCCGAATCATCACAATTGCTTTTTCCACGCCTTTTGCCTTTTCCATATCACGCTGAAAATACGTTGCCGATGGCTTCTGACAATATCGGATGACAATCTACTTCGGTAAAATAGCTAATAAATGGAATGCCACAAATCATACTCGCCACTGGACATGAAATAAATGTTGGGAGCTGCCACACATGCTTTGAGGAAGTCATTATTTCTCAGATTTTCCGCTATACTAAAACGACTATCATAGAATGCATAGTCTCTTGATCTGCGACTGTTAAAACGAAAAGTCGCTGGTTTCCGAAAACCAGCGAGATAAAATATAATGAATTTATCGACCGCGCTTATCTCGTGGCGTATGAATCAATCCACACCTCGTGCCACAAGGTGCACCCCATCTTAACGTCAGTTTTAAGTAGGGGCGTCGCCACGGAGGGGGCTGGGGCCGGGCCCAGGATCATCGCTCCCTCTCCCCCCCACACGATTAGCAGGATTATAATAAATATAAACGCTAAGGAGCGGGGGCAACCACCTACTTGCCCCCCCCCCATTTTGTGACGACGTTCCTGGTTGAGCAAGATCCAAACAAATGGTTCAAGTAGGTAGCGAAAACGTTTTGTGAGGCTGAAAGTTACACACCGAAATTAATTTGTTTCGCCAGGTTTTAGTCAATTTTCACCTAGATACGCCGATCTACCTACTGGGCTGCTGCTTGACTACCAATTTACCTTGTCAAGGTTAAGCGGTCGACACTATACGGTCAACTGTAACGTCTTGCATTTTGTATTGAGCCTTGTTCTGTGTTCATCAGATTTGTTTCGATGGTATACACGCTACCTTGATTCGTCAGTCACTCGTTATATTCGAGGATATTGAGGTTAAATATTACGCTTTAAGCTTTTCAAAGATAAAATTTAAATTTAAATGTAAATTGATCATGTTAGAATTTCGAATGTTCGTTTGAAGAAAAAAAAAGATGATTTTTGAAGAAAATGCGAAAACATGTTACGCAATGATAGGTAAAGGCACTGCTCACAGTACAAGCGGTAAAAATAAGAAAAATAATTACCCTGCAGGGCAGGGGCGTCGCCACCGGGGGCAGCAGGCCCCCCCCCGTCTAAAAAAAAGTGTGGGGGCTGCCCCCCCCCCCCCCCGGCTACAACCGCCATCGAAACCTTAAAGGGAATGTTTCACCTTTCTGAAAGCAGTCAAATATACGCTGGTTGTAGTCGAAAGTATGAAGCAAGTGCTGCTGAAAACGATGGTGATAATTTGATCTCGAAAGTCACTTAACTTTATACAAATTAAGTTTTGTTTTAATTTGGGATGATGACGTCATTATTGAGCTGAGGCATTCCACCACATTTCGACAAGTCGAAATAACCCTCATCTCCCACTTTGTGTTCAAAATTGGTCTATAGGGTTATCTCGGGTCCTGAATTCAGCTGTGGCAATATTAGCTCGATCTGACCTCAGGTTTTGGAGTTATAGCCTCGGGCATTTTGGCAAGGTCACGCTGCAGAGGTAGGCTTGGAGGCTAAAATAACGCATTTGACTTAACTAAATATCAAAAATAATTAAATGGCTGAAATCGCAATGAAACATAGATTCGATTTTTTTTTCTCGTGACCTTGAATGACCTTGAAACCGTGACCTCGTGACCCTTTTCGTTGACCTCGTATGACCTCGGGTACACCTGATTTCATGTTTTTACTTTGAAAAATACTCGTCAATATATTGCCTAACGCCAAAAATAAAAAAAGGTGCGTTTTCCCTCAAATTTCCATATTTTCCGTCGATATACGTGCGTGTTTTCGAATTACCCCCAAGGGGAGGGGTAACAGGCGAATATTTGCGAACCTTTTTTTGCGAATATTTGGACCGATTTGGGTAGGATCTTCACTATTCGATCTGGCGTGGTAAAACACATTGCCATTTGGAGTTTAATCCACTTTGGTCTAATATAAGTGGACCAAATTGGACAAAACCGCCCAAAATTGTTGCCGACAAGGTCATACTCCAAAACTATGGGGGCGATTTGGTCGGGGTCTTCACCATTCGATCCGGCGGTGGTCTAAGACTGCGATTTGGAGTTTTATTCATTTTGTTCTAATCTAAGTGGATCAAATCGGACCAAAACCGCCAAAAATCGTTGCTGACGTCACACTCCAAAATAGAGGTGCCACTTTTCTACCCGCTTACCCACGAAACGTGGGTAGTTACTACCCACGTGGGTAGTTGTGGGTAGCACAAGCAATAATTTGGCTGAAGTGGGTAGTTGGCGGGTAGCAGAATTTTCAACTTTTCAAAAAAGGAAATTTTCCACCTTATTTCAGTGACTGCGCTTTCATTTCAGCAATATCATTCAAGTGTATTGCATGAATTTGCATAATTTAAAGGTTTTTGCTTTAATTTTTCTTCAATCCCAAAATAGTACAATTTATGTTGAGGGTAGATGTGGGTAGTTGACAGCTTATTTGAGCATATGGGCAGTGGTGGGTAGTTGAACAGTGTTTGCGGCGCGACGCGGGTAGTCACAGGCCTGAAAAGTGGCAGCTCTACTCCAAAACTATGGGACCGATTTGGGCGGGGTCTTCACTATTCGATTCGGCGTGGGCTAAGACGGTGCAGTTTTGAGTTTTATTATTTTGGTCTCATCTAAGTGGACCAAATTGGACCAAAACCGCCAAAAATAGTTGCAGACGTCATACTCCGAACCTTTGGGACCGATTTGGACGGAGTCTTCACCATTCGATCCGACGTGGTCTAAAGCGGTGCCATATTGAGTTGTATCCACTTTAGTCCAATCTAAGTGAACCAAATTCCATTTTGGTACCAAAACCGCCAAAAATCGTTGCCGACGTCATGCTCCGAACCTATGGTACCGATTTAGGTGGGGTCTTCACCATTCGATCTGTCGTGGTCCAAAACGGTGCAGTTTTGAGTTGTATCCACTTTGGTCCAATAGTGTTTTTGGTCCATAATTTGGTCCATAAGTGGACCAAATTGGACCAAAAGCGCAAAAAAATAGTTGCAGACGTCATGCTCCGAACCTATAGGACCGATTTGGACGGAGTCTTCACCATTCGATCCGGCTTAGTCTAAACGTTGTTGTTTTGAGTTGTATCCACTTTGGTTCAATCAAAGTGTACCAAATTGGACCAAAACAGCCAAAAATCGTTGCCGACGTCATGCTCCGAACCTATGGACCGATTTAGGCGGGGTCTTCACCTTTCGATCCGTTTTGGACCACGCCGGATAGCTGCGTGGTGTTACTAGTCACCCTGACAATGTGTATACCAAAAATAGGGTCTCTAGCTGCAATGGTAGCTGAGATATCCACCCGTTACCCCTCCCCCTTGGGGGTAATTCGAAAACACACATGCATATTGGCGGAAAATATGGAAATTAGAGGAAAAACGCATCTTTTTGTATTTTTTGCGCTGATAGGCAATATATTGACAAGTATTTTGCGATGTGAAAAATTGAAATCAGGTGTACCCGGGGTCACATGAGGTCAACGAAAACAAGGTCACGAGGTCACGGTTTCAAGGTCATTCAAGGTCACACAAAAATCCCAGAAATAGAATCTGCTTCATTGCAAATTCAGACATATAATTATTTTTGATATTTTGTTAAGTCAAATGCGTTATTTTGGCCTCCACACATACCTCTGCAGCGTGACCTTGCCAAAATGCCCAAGAATATAACTCGAAAACCTGAGGTCAGATCGAGCTAATATTGCCACAGCTGAATTGAGCTAATATTGCCACAGCTGAATTCAGGACCCAAGAGATAACCCTATAGGCCAATTTTGAACAAAAAGTGAGAGATGAGGGTTACAATTTGAGGAACAAAATTGTCGAAATGTCATGGAATGCCCCAGCTATAGACCGCCGCTGATTGGCTGAGAAAGTGGGATTGGCTAAAAAGTCGCTGGCAGCCAATCAGCGGCGGCACTAGCCTAGACTCCATTTTGCAAACTATAAATTGAATTGCTTAAAAACGGTTAAGTTTTGGGGAAAATGACCTTAGTATTTTCAACATTTCAATAACTGCCAAAGATAATGGCTATCTCAGTTCAAACCCAATACAAAGGTAAAACATTCCCTTTACGGTATTTAGGCTAAGAATCTACATTATTTGCAAAATATTTTTGTCATCGCTCAAAACGATGCGGGGCAGAATTTTTGGGACACAAATTGGATACATCCTTGGTACAGCCTTGAGAGGCGCCACCCGATCGACAGGGGCGCCACCAATATTGGCGAAAATTTTGCAGGGGGGCGCGCCTACGGACGGACGGAGGGGCGCCGTCACTGGCTGGAGGGGGTGCCGTCGCTAGCCGGAGAGGCGCCGTGACTAGTCGGAGGGGCGCCGTCACTCGCCGGAGGGGCGTGGGCCGTCACTCGCCGGAGGGGCGTGATCACTGGCGGGAGAGGCGCCGTCACTGCCCGGAGGGACGCCGTCAATGGTCGGAGGAGCGCCGTCAATGGTCGGAGGGGCGCCGTCAATGGTCGGAGGGGCGCCGTCAATGGTCGGAGGGGCGCCGTCAATGGTCAGAGGGGCGCGGTCACTGACCGGAGGGGCGCCGTCACTGTCCGGAGGGGCGCCGTCAATGGTCGGAGGAGCGCCGTCAATGGTCGGAGGGACGCCGTCAATGGTCAGAGGGGCGCCGTCACTGGTCGGAGGGGTGCTGTCACGTGCCGGAGAGGCGCCGTCTATGGCAGGTAGCGTCCTCACTGGCCGGGGGCGCCGTCACTGGCCGCAAGAGCGCCGTCACTGGCCCGGAGAGCGTCCTCACTGGCCGGAGTGGCGCAGTCACTGGCCGGAGGGGCGCCGTCACTGATCGGAGGAGCGCCAGCTTTGCATGGGCGCCTCGGGTCCAAAGGACCAGGTCACGCCCTGAATGACCGTATACTCGGTACGTCACTGGCATCGGACATAGAACCCTGCGTCAGAACAAAATTTGGTTGATACATTGTGTCCATATAGGCGTAGTTTGTGTATGTAACAGAACATCTTTGACAACCTGAAGTGCATTCATGTCAAGGGTGAACAGCATGTTTACAACTGAGGATATGTTTTGGTTTGCGGGGTGCTGTGCATAGTGAGAAATATGATGAGAACCGGAAAAATAGCAGTGCCGGCGAACGGGCTAAGAAGTCTACCGGAGGCGGTAAGAGTAAAATAACCGCGCCAGGCGCATTCTTTCGCGGCTTTAGCGACCGCATCCGACATCGCAACAATCAACTGGGTCCTGTTCCTTCCACAGAGCTTTCTCAACGATTTTGTCCATGAAGTCACCATCACTGAGACATGCTCTTCATATGAACATTAAAATTCCACCAGCGAACTTTGACTTTTTGGATTCCTGACGCATTCCTGGTAAGCGCTAAGGCGATGGAACGGAGTTGGTTTCAGGCTGCAGCGTAGTGTAGATAAAACTTAATGTGTCAAATGATTGATATCTGGAAGAAGGAAAAAGTCATGAAGTAAGATTTCTGGTGATCCTCATTAAAATAGTTGAATTAAAATGAAGGAAGGGAAATAGAGTCGGCTCTTCTGAATGCGTGCGTACTAGTGACGTCATTCGGTAGTCAAAATTTTGGTATACCAAAAAAATACAATACCGAATCAGTTATTGGTTTGTCAGAGAACAAATTTTAGGTATATTTCGGTCAAGCAAGTCAGCGATATGCATCAGACCGGCCACCTTTTTTTGCAGGAAGTTCGCATGTTCTGCAGGTATCCAGCTGGGAAATAAGAATGTCAGGCAATTAATTTGGATTCTGATCATCAATACTCTTTAAGTATTATTGAGGTACTTCTTTCCCTAAAAAAATGTACCCGCATATGCAAAGTAACGCTTGCAAACCTCTTACACCAATATTGAAAGTCGGTAAAAAATCGGTAATTTTCGGGTTGGGAAAAATCGGTTTGGTTTTCGATCAGCATAGCTACAATGAAATTGGTATCGGTGTGGTCAAGTTTCAGGAATTTTCTGAAAATGACATCACTAGTGTTGCCATAATCAGCTGAGTTGATTGTTGTATAATGTTGATTGTTGACTGGAAAATATGGACTTATGGGTCCGCCCCCCCCCCCCCCCCACACACACACTCAAAATTTGCGTGGCACCGCACCTGCTGCGGGGTAATTGCCGCACTGGTTCCATCAGGCGCCGCACCTGCTGCGGGGTAATTGCCGCACTGGTTCCATCAGGCGCCGCACCTGCTGCAGGGTAATTGCCGCACTGGTCCAGCATCAGGCGCCGCACCTGCTGCAGCGTAATTGCCGCACTGGTCCAGCATCAGGCGCCGCACCTGCTGCGGGGTAATTGCCGCACTGGTCCAGTATCAGGCGCCGCACCTGCTGCGGGGTAATTGCCGCACTGGTCCAGCATCAGGCGCCGCACCTGCTGCGGGGTAATTGCCGCACTGGTTCAGCATCAGGCGCCGCACCTGCTGCAGGGTAATTGCCGCACTGGTTCAGCATCAGGCGCCGCACCTGCTGCAGGGTAATTGCCGCACTGGTTCAGCATCAGGCGCCGCACCTGCTGCAGGGTAATTGCCGCACTGGTTCAGCATCAGGCGCCGCACCTGCTGCAGGGTAATTGCCGCACTGGTTCAGCATCAGGCGCCGCACCTGCTGCAGGGTAATTGCCGCACTGGTTCAGCATCAGGCGCCACACCTGCTGCAGGGTAATTGCCGCACTGGTTCAGCATCAGGCGCCGCACCTGCTGCAGGGTAATTGCCGCACTGGTTCAGCATCAGACGCCGCACCTGCTGCAGGGTAATTGCCGCACTGGTTCCATCAGGCGCCGCACCTGCTGCGGGGTAATTGCCGCACTGGTTCAGCATCAGGCGCCGCACCTGCTGCAGGGTAATTGCCGCACTGGTTCAGCATCAGGCGCCGCACCTGCTGCAGGGTAATTGCCGCACTGGTTCAGCATCAGGCGCCGCACCTGCTGCAGGGTAATTGCCGCACTGGCTCCATCAGGCGCCGCACCTGCTGCAGGGTAATTGCCGCACTGGTCCAGCATCAGGCGCCGCACCTGCTGCAGGGTAATTGCCGCACTGGTTCAGCATCAGGCGCCGCACCTGCTGCAGGGTAATTGCCGCACTGGTTCAGCATCAGGCGCCGCACCTGCTGCAGGGTAATTGCCGCACTGGTTCCATCAGGCGCCGCACCTGCTGCGGGGTAATTGCCGCACTGGCTCCATCAGGCGCCGCACCTGCTGCAGGGTAATTGCCGCACTGGTTCATCATCAGGCGCCGCACCTGCTGCAGGGTAATTGCCGCACTGGTTCAGCATCAGGCGCCGCACCTGCTGCGGGGTAATTGCCGCACTGGTTCAGCATCAGGCGCCGCACCTGCTGCGGGGTAGTTGCCGCACTGGTCCAGCATCAGGCGCCGCACCTGCTGCGGGGTAATTGCCGCACTGGTTCAGCATCAGCTGTGTCGCATCTCGTCGCAGATGACGCATACAGGGAAACGTGACGTGCATGTTTTATAAGGTAACGTAACATGTAAGGTTGGGCACTATATCAATCGGCTACATCGGTGCAAATACACAGTCCTTTACACCTCCGCCGCGACAATAGGCTAACAATGGCACAAGGAACTATCGCATGCGTCACGCCTGGCTCGTAGCCGTCATCAACGCACAACGTCCGACGACGCAGCGGGCCGTCTACCGAGGACGGTCAGATGAGAATATATAATACCTCCCGGGGCCGGGAAAAAGTTTGTTTAAGTCCGAGGTCAGCCTGACAAATTTTAGCACGAGCCCGTAGGGCGAGTGCAAAAAAATTCAGGATGACCGAGGACAAACTGCCGGCCCAAGGGAGGTATTTATTTTACCATATGCCGTTTATGTACTGTGTTCTTTTACAGATCGGATCTATTGAACTTCAAGTATTTAATCAGCCTATTAGGTACGCACTGTGGCATTCGAATATAAAGGCCTTCTTCTCTGCATTTGGGTTTCCGATTTCCGAATGTCCAATAATCAAGACCTCCAAGAAAAGAGAAACACGATAAGAGAGAAGAAGAAAGCTAATAAAATCCAGTCGCGATTCAGATACTCTACTGTGAGGAAAAATAATGGAGCAACGGATCAAACCACTTCAAGAACACTGCAAAGAACAGAACAGTGTCAATCTTCTGGAGTGGTGCAAAACGACACTCACCTTACTCGTGTGCCCTTCTTTCGATTGAAGCAAGGAAGGATAATAGCGGGCACTATGAAGCGATCACCTTTCATTGCATGCTTTCAGTCGCCAACCACTTCCAAAAGAATCACAAAAAGTGCCCATAATCAGATCAGTAGACAAGGATGATTACGCAGTGCTATGAATTGTCTGCACACGATTTCGTTTTGCCGTATGTTATTGGCGTCAGATATCCGAATAATATGCGCATCAATATGTATGTGTGTTGCATTTAATACAATAAATATGTACGTATGTGACAGTGCAACAATGTTTTAAAGCGATTCACAGGGTGTATTCGACAAATCCAGTAATCATAAATATAGCAAATATGTATGTGTGATTTTGGCACTTCCGCTCTGAATATTCTGCTAAACAATTGTCCGGGAAACTAAAAAAGGCCCCGGGCCAAATCGTTTCCCAGATACCTTCAACACTAGCCGCAGCGGGCCGAAAGCGATTCCCAAAAGCACGTGCTAATGTTGAAAGGGTATCTCGGCATATGGTAATGCAGCGTAGTCTACCGAGGCTGGTCCGACGACGCAGCGTAGTCTACCGAGGCTGGTCAGACGAGAATGCAGCGGGCCACTGCCTGCGTCCGACCTCTCCAACATGCCATGAAGTGGTGTATAGTCACAGGCGGATCCGGGGAAGGGTAAATGCCCTCCCCCACAAGAACATGGGGGGGGGGGCATTCAATACAAGTATGCCCTCCCCCGCGCATTTTTCTATTGGCTGTAAGAAGTGATAATTAGGGAAACAAAACTCCTCCCCTTGTCAACGACTCTTCGCGCTGACGACCCGCCGCCGCCGCCGCCGCCGCCGCCGCCACCCCCCCCCCCCCCCCTCTCCCCGGTCAACAACTTGTCGCTGATGAAAAGGAGCGAAAAATTCCCCCTAAACTCCATCCCTAGATTCGCCAGTGTCTATAGTGAATAACAATATACGTTTCTAGGCATCGCGGCGCAATCGCGCGCCGCATCGCACGACAGTTTGCCGATAATAAACAAGGAAGGACATCCGACGGCTTCTAGTGTCTGTTCGGGCGAAATTGTATCCAGAAGCGCCGCGCTCTCACAAAAACACGGTCCAGCCATTACCAACGGGGCCAAATGAGATTATCCAATAACCGATCCTATTTTCTGAAAGTCCTCCAGATCCCTCGGGAAAAGGTCAACAGAAAATAAAGTAATAGACCGACGCAACACTCGCCAAAGCCGTTATTCCTTCAGCACGCATATAAATTGATTCGCTAATTTTCTGTTCCATTACTAGCTTTTCATCTCCCTGTCATTTCCGCTGCCCATAAACGATGGAGCTCAGATTACTCAGCCGTCCTGGGATGAGTCTCATAGGCTGTGCAGTGTGCATTGGCATTTCTTGAGTTTCCATAGTTGGTAGGTACCTATACCTAACAAGAACATGGTATGCGTTCGGTGGATCGGTAGATCCTGATCCATTCAGACTGGTCATGAGTGGTCAGTGGCACGAATCAAGTGGTGAACCAATGACAAAAAGCTTTATCCGTGCATGGCGCAGCATAGACGACACAAGCACGGCCTAGTGCACGCCCAATCCAAGCTTTGCACCATAGAGGCTCAGTAAGTCAGCTAGCGAATCACGTCAGAGCTGGATTCATGCCCTCTGCCTCTGAATGCAGGCCCGGGTCAGAGCTGGATTCATACCCTCTACCTCTGAATGCAGGCCCGGGAGAAGTTCCGAACTTACTGCGTTTCGTTTCTCCTGTTTCCTGAGTGATAAGTGTGCAGTAGTGATTTTAGCTGTATATGCGGGTACACAGGTGGTTGAACTTATACTATTAGAAGTGTAGGCTCCTGCAAACATAACTAAGAGCATAGGCGTAACCACCTTCCGAAAGTAGGTGGGGACGGAGGCACTTCGAAGTCGATTATTTCCATGCAACCCCATAGGCGTAATGTTAAAATTCCCAAATGTTACTGGGGACTGATCCCTAGTGACCCCAGTGGTTACGCGCCTGACTAAGAGAGGCGAGGAGAGCCGACGGAACCAATATCCTCCCTATGATAAAATAACGGCGGCTGAGCCGTGTATACGAGGTACGAGCACTTCTCAACACCAGTGTTCTCCACGGCCCCACCAACCCCCCGCCCAGCCCGGCCCATCAACACCAAGCCCAGGCCCAGACCAGGCGCCCGGTCAAATTCATAATATTGAGGCCCAGGCCCGGTCCGGCCCGTTCAGATTAAGCATATCATTATTTTCACAAAATTTGCAATCACTATCGTAGCATATTTACTTGTATACTATAAATGTGAAACAATGAACCAACTATGCTAACCCCCCCAAAAAAAAACCACAGCCACAGAAACAGTGTGTTGCTATGTAACACCTCCTGGTGCTCCTGTAAAGCTCCCAGCGCTAGTTCAATGTTTGCTTTACTATGTACTCCGGCAGCACTCGACCGCAGCGCAATACCTCTGCGGAACTCCAATCGCGCCAGCCATCAGACTCGGGACGACAGCGGGCAGCGGAGCCAGAGGCGCAGTCTCGGCCTGCACCCCGGCGTAGCAGGCCGCCCGTCCAGCAACACTGTGCGGCGTCTGGCCAGCGGCGGTGGCGCCACCTATGTCACCGCCGGCCACAGCCGAACGGCAGAGGGCAGCGAGTCTCTCCGTTCAGAGGCGCTCAGTCCAACCTGCCTGGCCACTACTTGGATGCTCATAGTCATCGCTCTTTACACTTGGCGAGCGGTCCAGTTCCCAAGAGACGCGTGGTACCTATTTCCCATTCACGTGTCCCCGTCCCCAGCAGCGGCCGCTGGACCCCGGTAGACGGCGGGCGGTATGGCCGGACCTACCTTTTCGAACAGACTGCGCCTGTTCATGGTGTTGATGGCCGTCTGCGCCGACAGGGCGTCGCCGAACTCGACGAAGCAGTAGTGGTCGGCCGATCCCTGAAAGCAGACGGCGGGCCGGGCCCGTGACTCGGCCCTGGTGGCCACCCCGGCTGGCTCCCCGGCTCCGGAGCCTCCCCTTAGAAACGCACACAAACCATCGTCGACTCTCGACTCACTACAGCCCATCACACAGAGAGGCCACTGCTATGGCATCTCAGCTGATATGGCATCTCAGCTGATATGACATCTCAGCTGATATGGCATCTCAGCTGATATGGCATCTCAGCTGATATGGCATCTCAGCTGATATGGCATCTCAGCTGATATGGCATCTCAGCTGATATGACATCTCAGCTGATATGGCATCTCAGCTGATATGGCATCTCAGCTGATATGACATCTCAGCTGATATGGCATCTCAGCTGATATGGCATCTCAGCTGATATGACATCTCAGCTGATATGGCATCTCAGCTGATATGGCATCTCAGCTGATATGGCATCTCAGCTGATATGGTATCTCAGATGATTATGGCATCTCAGCTGATATGGCATCTCAGCTGATATGGCATCTCAGCTGATATGGCATCTCAGCTGATATGGCATCTCAGCTGATATGGCATCTCAGCTGATATGACATCTCAGCTGATATGGCATCTCAGCTGATATGGCATCTCAGCTGATATGACATCTCAGCTGATATGGCATCTCAGCTGATATGACATCTCAGCTGATATGGCATCTCAGCTGATTATGGCATCTCAGCTGATATGGCATCTCAGATGATTATGGCATCTCAGATGATTATGGCATCTCAGATGAACAAGCGATAAAATACCCTACAGAACGTCGATTTTTTCTCTCTTTATTTCCGCCAAAAAAGAGTGGAGTATTTGTTTAGATTCACGGGCATCGAACCCTTCCACAGTTCTTTCAAGAAAATGAACACGATTCTACATGAAACTGTGTAGCAAGTGTTGCCAATTTCCCTCATTCGACGTTAAAAATTAACGCTTTACGCCGACAGCTCCACCGACACCAATGCTAAAATGAATAACCTATAATAACCAGCAGTTTCGAGACTGTCCATGTTTGATGAAACTGATCCGAGCCCTACACCGGTGTAGTTTAATCCTATCGTGGGCTCTAGGACACCATTCTAATTTTATCGTTGGCACCCGATGCAGTCAAAATCCCCCGAGAGCATAGCTCCACCGTTTAGTCGAATCGCATCCGAGGATCCTATCGCAATCGCCACCTGTAGCTAAATTCCATCCAAACAATAAAGGGCATCACCAATCCACGGTTACAATTGGGAAAAACTTGTGAGAGCTCAGAGATATTCCTGGCTCCTGGGCTTCGTAGAAAGACCTTAGATTTGGGATCTGTTATTGAGATATATGCACATGTCTGGTTGCAAGCTCCCACCTGACGATGCTTGTCTGGGCATGAGCGAGCGCCCGACATGAACGCAGCGTGAACCCGCGATACAGTATACGACGGTGGAAACAATTTTTTACGCCAGTTTTAATTTGAAGAGGTGGATTTGTATACAAAGAATACATGGACTGACGAATAAATCAGACTTGAATCGTAACGTTATCAAGTCTTCATTTGGCCCGAGAAAAGACAAACCGGCAGCGCAGTGATAGCGTTAATGATGTGGAATCTCTCTTATGTCCTATACAAACCCCAACATCGGCTCTGGATCGTGAGCTTCAGGCTGACACCGAGGCATTGCAGTTTAGGCTTGTTTATGGTTTGTTCATTGGTGTTTTGGTTGCAGTTTAGGCTTGTTTATGGTTTGTTCATTGGTGTTTTGGTTGCAGTTTAGGCTTGTTTATGTTTGTTCATTGGTGTTTTGGTTGCAGTTTAGGCTTGTTTATGGTTTGTTCATTGTGTTTTGGTTGCAGTTTAGGCTTTGTTATGGTTTGTTCATTGGTGTTTTGGTTGCAGTTTAGGCTTGTTTATGGTTTGTCATTGGCGTTTTGGTTGCAGTTTAGGCTTGTTTATGGTTGTTCATTGGTGTTTTGGTTGCAGTTTAGGCTTGTTTATGGTTTGTTCATTGGTGTTTTGGTTGCAGTTTAGGCTTGTTTATGGTTTGTTCATTGGTGTTTGGTTGCAGTTTAGGCTTGTTTATGGTTTGTTCATTGGTGTTTTGGTTGCAGTTTAGGCTTGTTTATGGTTTGTTCATTGGCGTTTTGGTTGCAGTTTAGGCTTGTTTATGGTTGTTCATTGGTGTTTTGGTTGCAGTTTAGGCTTGTTTATGGTTTGTTCATTGGTGTTTTGGTTGCAGTTTAGGCTTGTTTATGGTTTGTTCATTGGTGTTTTGGTTGCAGTTTAGGCTTGTTTATGGTTTGTTCATTGGTGTTTTGGTTGCAGTTTAGGCTTGTTTATGGTTTGTTCATTGGTGTTTTGGGGTACGCCGATTTGCTTGTTTCGGTTGTCCCGGCCATTCCGAAATGGCCCGGCTCATCCAAATTCACATCATCACCTTGATGCAGGTCGTCCTGCATGCTAATCGATCCTCCACCTTATTGAAACTGACCTGGCCTATCGCGCAGTCTCAGCCTCCGTGAGATGCATAACATGGGCACCCGTGGCACGACACCTGACAGCCCCCCCCCCCCCCCCCGCAACTGATGGCGGTCAAGTTGTTCCGGGGTAGCGCCCGTACGAGCCGCCGCTGCCGACAGCGCCCGTCAGCAGTGCGAACGCTCTAGAGAACGGCCCAGAAGCTGCACATATCAGCATCTGATGGACAGCCGTTACACCACCGTTAGATGGCAAACCACGACCACCGTCTGCAGCACGGCGCACTCCGCTGCCAGTCGGTCCATTGGAGGACTGGTCTGCAGCTCAGCTCAAATAGACGTGGCGAACCGCTACCGTTGGCGGCTCCACTGCTAAATCTCGACCAAAAGCTACTTCCATCTCCGGGAGACAACCGAGAGACTCTGAGTCTCCAGACAACCGAGAGACTCTGTCTCCAGAGACAACTGGGCGACGCTGTGTCTCCAGAGACAACCGAGAGGACGCTGTGTCTCCAGAGACAACCGAGAGACGCTGTGTATCCAGAGACAACTGGGCGACTTCCTGTCTCCAGAGAAGACCGAGCGACTCCATTTGTCTCCAGAGACTAACCAGAGACAACCCAGACTGCCTGCCTCCGGACGACTGAGCAGCATACTCTCTCTCTCTCTCTCTCTCTCTCTCACTCTCTCTCTCTCTCTCTCTCTCCTCTCTCTCTCTCTCTCTCTCTCTCTCTCTCTCTCTCTCTCTCTCTCTCTCTCTCTCTCTTCTCTCTCTCTCTCTCTCTCTCTCTCTCTCTCTCTCTCTCTCTCTCTCTCTCTCTCTCTCTCTCTCTCTCCCTCCCTCCCTCCTCCCTCCCCTCTCTCTCTCTCTCTCTCTCTCTCTCTCTCTCTCTCTCTCTCTCT
>JAXIVJ010012087.1:5000-41419 GCA_036785665.1 Chirona hameri | reverse complement strand
ATTGAATCAGAAGATTTAACGATTCTTAACGATTGAAGTACACTGGTAAATTGTGCAAATACATACAGTCCCGGTAGCTACATTTATGTATACTGAAATTGTATTGCTCTAACAATGTTTTAATGATCATATATATATATATGTATGTTTCCATTTGTATTGATTTTACATAAATTCACCACATATATTTAAATGCTGAATCAAACGTGAGTCGATTAATTTTTTTTTTTGATTCTTTGAATCGGAAAAAATCAATTCTCAAAATTGTGTCTGTGAATCGAACTGTGATTGAATCATTCAGATTCCAAAATGAATCCTGATTGAATCGTTCCAAAAAAGTTGAATGAATAACCAGTCTGGACGGAAGCGTTATTTTTTGGTAGACAAAGCAAAGAAGTGCCACACACCCACACCACCCCCACCCCCCACACCCCCACACCCCACACCCCCCCCCCCCCCCCCCCCCCCCCCCCCCCCCACACACACACACACACACGCACACGCACACGCACACGCACACGCACGCGCACGCGCACGCGCACGCGCACACGCACACGCACACGCACACGCACACGCACACGCACACGCACACGCACACGCACGCGCACACGCACGCGCACGCGCACGCGCACGCGCACGCGCACGCGCACGCGCACGCGCACGCGCACGCGCACGCGCACGCGCACGCGCACGCGCACGCGCACGCGCACGCGCACCCGCACCCGCACCCGCACCCGCACCCGCACCCGCACCCGCACCCGCACCCGCACCCGCACCCGCACCCGCACCCGCACCCGCACACACACACACACACACACACACACACACACACACACACACACACACACACACACATATATATATATGTATATATATTGCTTTGAAATTCGGTGTAGGCATCGTTCATACTTGGTTCACCAATATTTCTTCTGTATAACTAACCTAACGTAAATGGATCCGTCAAATGTGAAGACAGACTGTCCATTTCGAAGACACCGATTCCGACGAAATTTAGCCAAGTCCAGTATACAAATTCGACATAAGAAACTTCTGAGCAAAACCTAACAAAGCCTAAGTGATAAAAACACTTTTAAATGATAGAATAGGCATTGTTTTTTCGTTCTACATAAAACATTAGTTGAGTTACATCTCTTTTTCGGACGCATGTCACATGAACTTCTTCATTGCTGTTCACTATGCATTTTCGGGGAGAAAGAATCACTTAGGTTTTCCAAAATTGCCCATGTATATGACTAAAAAGACATCAGGATTATAAAAATCACAACCTAACAAAACCTAAGTGGGCCCTTCCCCTAGTTCTTGGTTTTTCGTTACTTTGAGATTAAAGTCAATATGATATACATATACCCTAACCTCACTTTCATTGCATGATTTTAATGACAATTATGCACTTGCACCAAGGATATATGGTAAGTAATAATTTGTCTGAATTAACTAAATCTGGTCTATTTTTCCATTCTAAAAACGATGAGCACAAGCAAACTGGGAAAAATAATTTAGAAAAGGTGTTTTCATCGCTGAAAATGGAAGGAATGTAAATTGAAGTATAGGAACTGGCGAAGACTTGCATCTGGAGCAAAAAGTTATTTCAGATGTTTTAATTCTGTGCACAACTTAAACAGATATAGCACGTTTTTGCTCCAAATAAAGGCCTTGACCCAGCTGTTCTAGCTTGACATCACAACAATTTTCAAATGCCAGGTAGGCAGCATTGGAAAGAGCATATCTTCTTCTATCTATTGAATGGTACTTTGTAGCCTTTTTTATATCGATACCACCTTTCTTTGGCTTAATATTTACATACAAGACATGAATGACTTCAACAATATGATGCACTGTATACAATATGATACAGTGGTGAATTAGTAACTGGTGAAAAGTGCACGGCTAACATGTAAAAATACGTGGTAAGATAAAACAAATCTTTTCAATCTCTTCTCTTCTCTTTCTCTTTTCAATGGTGGTTCGCAAATTTGATATGCTTGCATATTTAATTTGCATTCAGCAAAATACTTGTCCTATGTTATGTGGTTTCGGCGGCCTTTGCCTGTAGTCTGGCTGGACGGACTGGGAACTATTGTGATCCTGTGAGGCCTGTGTCTGTCGGTCTGAACTCACAATCACGCGACGTAAAACAAAACATCGCGGTTTATGTCGGTCTTCTGCTAAAGCAACTGCCTGCCGTAAACAGATTTCACAATGAAGAACAAAATAAAAGAAAGTTTATCAAGGAAGGAAAGGAAATATCAGCCAATAACTTGCAAACAGTAAATCGCACAGACATTACAATGGTACCCATCGCTTCGGTGCATCATACCGGTACAGTGGTGAATTATCAAAGGGATTGGCCCAGGCGCACAACCAGAAAACACATTTCGGGAGGGGAGGACACGGCTGTTGGGGTCGTCATCTCCAGTCTAAAAGGGGCCTAATTTCCGATCCAAAGGGGTGCCGCCGGCGCCCGGCACTCACAACTCGAGGGGCGACACCTGCACTCGCAGCCCTCCCTCCCCCCCCCGCGAGGCATGCAGGGCAGGGGTGCCGACTGCAGTCACAACGCAGTATGCCGCCCTCGGAAGGTATCTCGTCGCCCTCGGAAGTACGGGTGGAGCTTTTCAGATTAAAGTTGGTGGAACAAACTATCACATTGCCTGGTTGTTTTGCATGTTTGAAGTGAAAAATTGGCATTTTAACGCCAGGGACTGTTCAAATCTGACAAAAGTTGGTGGGGCAAAGCGGGAAGTTGGTGGGGAAGTGGCCCCACAATTTGAATAGAAAACTCCACTCGTGCAGTCGGAAGGCATCATACCGTCCTCCATCGCAAGACATCTTGCCGCCCTCGAAAAGCATCATGCCGTCCTCGGAAGGCATCTTTCCGCCCTCAAAGCGCATTATGCCACCCTCGGAAAGCATCATGATTCATGGCGCCCTCGGAAGACATATTGCCGCCTTCGGAAGGAATTTTGCCACCATCAGAGCGCATTATGCCGCCCTCAGAAGACGTCTTGCCGCCCTCGAAAGGTATTCTGCCACCCTCAGAGTGCATTATGCCGCCCTTGGAAGGCATTCCGCCCTCCTCGGAAGACATATTGCCGCCCTCGGAAAGCATTTGTCCGCCCTTAGAACGCATTATGCCGCCCTTGGTAGGCATTCTGCAGCCCTCAGAGCGTATTATGACGCCATTAGAAGACACCTTGCCGCCCTCGGAAGACACCTTGCCGCCCTCGGAAGCATCTTGCCGCCATCGCAGCTGTAATAAAGGGGGCGCCACATTTTGGGAGAGGGGCACACATGAGATTGGGCCAGTGGCGTGCGCATAAATTCACAAAGGACCAGGTCATTGCCTTCAGGGACGCCACCCGATCGACAGGGGAGTCACCAATATTGGCGAAAATTTTGAAGGGGGAGGGGGTGACTCTCCTTCCGCACGTGCTCGTCGTGCCTTTAACATTTTGTGGGGCGCCATCGCTAGCCGGAGGGGCACCGTCACTAGTCGGAGGGGCGCAGTCACTGGCCGGAGGGGCGCCAGCTTTGCATGGGCGCCTCGAGTCCAAAGAACCAGGTCATGCCCTGAATGGTAATCAGCCACACTCGATTTTTTTTACCGGGCAGAGCCGCCGAGTCCGAGTCGATGCAGCAGACATTTCGACCAGTCTATTTTTATCACAGCTTCATTGTTCGAGTTGGTGTGAACGAAGCCCATCGAGTCGGCACCCGGGACGCCAGCCGATTGCATTGTTGGCTTTTCAGTTTGGCCTGCCAGAGTGGTGTTAACTACGTGCAGGTCCCCGTGACCGGCTCTCACTGTGTCCCCTCGAGAGGTGTCCGACCACGTGGCACGTGGCTCCACCAGCCAGCACAGTGCCACTGCACCGACGCGTCAGTCAGTCAGTGCAGAACGTCAGAACGGCACATGTGTGAACCGATCGGGCAACGTGTGCAAAGCAGGCAAAAGATCGGTCGGAGCAGACTCATCACTTCAATCTTACAAGCGATACAGCTGGACTCTCATGGACAAACATTTTGGACCAAAGATCAGATCAGACACTACAAGACATGATTCAAAAACGCGTCCATTTATTCATGACATGGTGAAATAGATAACAGAGTATCACTAAAAACAAAACGGGAGCTGGCTACGGTTAATGGAAATGACACGGCGTGCTGTCCGCTGTACGCGCCACTGCCATCTGGCGGGACACAGCGCAATCACCGGTTCTTCTGGGTCCAACAGATGTCGCCTGAGTAGCGCCGTTCACTTGTTGGCCAAGGAGAAGTACTCCTTGCTCTTGACCGGGTCGGGCTTCATGGTGGTGGAGCCTGGCCTCCAGCCGGCCGGACACACTGAAACAGCAACGATACGTCAGAACTCCGGCTCTGTGGAGTTGTCTCCAGATTGGCACAAGGCGCAGGGAAGGCCAGTAGCTAACGCACGCATTGAACGCGTGCTGTGGAAGTAACCAAACAAGTACAGAAAGTGTAGTACATCAAGTTTTATTTCCAATTAATTAAAGGTATCCAATACGTTCACGAAACCACCGTATCGCTCCCGCAGCCACGGAAGCTGGGCACTGCTAAATCGTGTTTTTGTGTTGGGGGGAGGGGCGGTTCAGCGCGTTGAGGCCATCAAGCGCCCAGCGCTGCTAAATCAGCAGCACGGCGAGAGCCAACAGCAACATGGCACATCGCCGCGCCTGACCCAACCGACCGTCGCCGCAGGTGACTGTGTGCCGGAATCGACCCACGGTACGCCGCCGAACAGACACCCCGGCCGCTCCTCGGACACCTCCCGGCTGCACGCCACATGCACGCCCGCTCCGGCCGCGGAGACTCGGCGGTCGACAGCAGACTCGACTCACCCTCGCCGTGCTCGTCGGTGAACTGGTAGGCCTGCACGAGGCGGAGCACCTCGTCCACGGAGCGGCCCACGGGCAGGTCGTTAATGATCAACTGACGCAGCGTGCTCGAGCCGTCAATGATGAACAGACCTGCAGACAGGGACACAGACGCACACGCGGTCAGGTCAGGTCAGCAGCCACAGGCCGGTCACAGGGTCACACGGGGTCAGACTCGTGACACGGTCAGACCAGGCCAGCCGCCACAAACCGGCAGGAACCATCCGTCAAGATTGGCAGACGGTGCCAGCAGACGGCACGGAACGACAACAGCAGACGGCACGCCACCGACGCCACCGACGCCACCGACGCCACCGACTCATCGGACGACTGTGGGCAGCCTCAGACACGACACAGCTCGGAAACCACCAGCTGATCGCCGGAGACGGACATTCAGAACTCGGACGACCGGCCGTGGAGCTCGGCCACGCCGCAAACACCCACTACAGACCATCGCGAACACAGCCAACACAGCGCCATCAGCAGGCGCATGGACACGGTGTGACGCGGTGACACGGCAGACCATCGCGAACACAGCCAACACAGCACCATCCGCAGGCGCATGGACACGGTGTGACGCGGTGACACGGCAGACCATCGCGAACACAGCCAACACAGCACCATCAGCAGGCGCATGGACACGGTGTGACGCGGTGACACGGCAGACCATCGCGAACACAGCCAACACAGCACCATCAGCAGGCGCATAGACGCGGCAGACCATCGCGAACACAGCCAACACAGCGCCATCAGCAGGCGCATGGACACGGTGTGACGCGGTGACACGGCAGACCATCGCGAACACAGCCAACACAGCACCATCCGCAGGCGCATAAACACGGTGTGACGCGGTGTGACGCGCGTCAACGGCAGCCGGCGGGCCACCCCGGCACACATGCCCCGGCATCGGCCACATGACGCCGTCGCTGATCGATTGTGAGCCGGATCCAGCGCCAGGCCGTGCCGTGACGTGACGTGAGCCGCCGGAGCGGGCACGTCCCCGCCTCTGGAGAATGACTGGCGGGCTCGACACAGGCCGGCACAGCAGCACAATAGCCGGCTGTGTGGTGCCGGATGGGGGGGGGGGGCGGTTCACAGCCACTCTATACACCCTACTGTACCCAGACACCCGGCACCGGCCGCCGGCACACTGCACCCAGACACCCGGCGCCGGCACACTGCACCCAGACACCCGACACACTGCACCCAGACACCCGGCACCGGCCGCCGACACACTGCACCCAGACACCCGGCGCCGGCACACTGCACCCAGACACCCGGCACCGGCCGCCGACACCCGGCACCGGCCGCCGACACACTGCACCCAGACACCCGGCACCGGCCGCCGACACACTGCACCCAGACACCCGGCACCGGTCGCCGGCACACTGCACCCAGACACCCGGCACCGGCCGCCGGCACACTGCACCCAGACACCCGGCACCGGCCGCCGACACACTGCACCCAGGCACCTGCCGCCGACACACTGCACCCAGACACCCGGCACCGGCCGCCGGCACACTGCACCCAGACACCCGGCACCGGCCGCCGGCACACTGCACCCAGCCGTAAACCGCCCTCAATCATCCGCCGTCCCCGGAGATACGCCAGACCCGATTATGGGGACCATAATCGGGCTCCTACACCGGCAAATGACATCAAACAGCAACATTTTGTCTAAACTGACGTGCCACTTAATCTACCAAAACTGACGTGCCACTTAATCTACCAAGTGCTAAAGCGGTCACTGCCAGTACGAGTTCCATTAATAAATGACCGCCGTCAACATCAACGCGTGTCGCATGACTGCCGCCAGCCCCTGTGTCGGGGAACATCCAAGGGGACGAACCATTACCATAATCATCGGCATATTGCCGCTTGACTGCCGCCAGCCCCTGTGTCGGGGAACATCCAAGGGGACGAACCATTACCATAATCATCGGCATATTGCCGCTTGACTGCCGCCAGCCCCTGTGTCGGGGAACATCCAAGGGGACGAACCATTACCATAATCATCGGCATATTGCCGCTTGACTGCCGCCAGCCCCTGTGTCGGGGAACATCCAAGGGGACGAACCATTACCATAATCATCGGCATATTGCCGCTTGACTGCCGCCAGCCCGTGTCGGGGAACATCCAAGGGGACGAACCATTACCATAATCCTCGGCATATTGCCGCTTTTGGGCGGTAATATCTCGAGAAATTGGGTTCATTTGAACGGATGACTGCTCACAGCGGGTCATATGCAGGGTAAGTTACGACACTGGCATCTCCGTCCATCAATTGACCCCTCCACGTCCGGGGGAGTCGCGGTGGTGTCTCAGCAGCTCCAAACCAGGGGCGTTGCGTTGGAGTTAATTATCGAGATAATGGTGTCGTATGTGATGGCGTTATGCCGTCCTCGCGTACCGACTGAAGATATGTGGTGCCTAGAACTGGCGTCCGAAGCTCGTGCCACCCAACGATACAGCGTATCAGTACACTGTCCGGTCAAATCATACATGCCATAACGGGGAATCACAGGGAATCACGTCATGGAGGATTGTTTTAAATGACGTGATTCCTGAATTACTCCAATATTACTGTTTATTAAAAACAGGAATCAGGATTATCTGTGGATTGAGAGCAGGGGAAAACTTGACTTGACTTCCCAGAAAGAAGGCATCCTAATCTATGACAGTGGGCGACATGGATATTCCAAAAGTGAATGCTAATACCAGGGAAATTCCGGCTGTCGAATTGGGTAACAATATTTACGGAGAGATGATCTCCCTTCCACGAACCAGCTGCAGCGGCAGCGACACCGACAGCTAGCTACAGCTGCAGCTGCAGCGACGGCCAACATTTAATAATGCTTAACCGGCGGAAACAGCGATAGCTCTCCCTTGCTGTGGGGCACACTGCACCCAGACACCCGGCACCGGCCGCCGGCACACTGTACCTCACTAATGCTTAACCGGCGGAAACAGCGATAGCTCTCCCTGGCTGCGGAAACAGCGATAGCTCTCCCTGGCTGCGGGGAACCCTCACCAGTCGCAGGAGCTCAATCTGACCGCGGCGGTGGCGGCGACACGACCGGCGTGTGACGAGTACAGACAACACAGCACGGCAATACCGGCCGTGCTGTGTCAGAGCGTCAGAAACCCGAGTGACGAGCCGACCACACAGCAGACAGACACCGGACAGACCGACCACACACAGCAGACAGACGCCGGACAAACCGACCACACAGCAGACAGACGCCGGACAGACCGACCACACAGCAGACAGACGCCGGACAGACCGACCACACACCAGACAGACGCCAGACAGACCGACCACACAGCAGACAGACGCCGGACAGACCGACCACACAGCAGACAGACGCCGGACAGACCGACCACACAGCAGACAGACGCCGGACAGACCGACCACACAGCAGACAGACGCCGGACAGACCGACCACACAGCGACAGACGCCGGACAGACGCCGGACAGACCGACCACACAGCAGACAGACGCCGGACAGACCGACCACACAGCAGACAGACACCGGACAGACCGACCACACAGCAGACAGACGCCGGACAGACCGACCACACAGCAGACAGATGCCGGACAGACCGACCACACAGCAGACAGACGCCGGACAGACCGACCACACACACCAGACAGACGCCGGACAGACCGACCACACAGCAGACAGACGCCGGACAGACGCCGGACAGACGCCGGACAGACGCCGGACAGACACCGGACAGACGCCGGACAGACCGACCACACAGCAGACAGACGCCGGACAGACGCCGGACAGACCGACCACACAGACAGACGCCGGACAGACGCCGGACAGACCGACCACACAGCAGACAGACGCCGGACAGACCGACCACACACCAGACAGACGCCGGACAGACCGACCACACAGCAGACAGACGCCGGACAGACGCCGGACAGACGCCGGACAGACGCCGGACAGACGCCGGACAGACCGACCACACAGCAGACAGACGCCGGACAGACCGACCACACACCAGACAGACGCCGGACAGACCGACCACACAGCAGACAGACGCCGGACAGACGCCGGACAGACGCCAGACAGACGCCGGACAGACCGACCACACAGCAGACAGACGCCGGACAGACGCCGGACAGACCGACCACACAGCAGACAGACGCCGGACAGACCGACCACACAGCAGACAGACGCCGGACAGACCGACCACACAGCAGACAGACGCCGGACAGACCGACCACACAGCAGACAGACGCCGGACAGACCGACCACACACCAGACAGACGCCGGACAGACCGACCACACAGCAGACAGACGCCGGACAGACCGACCACACAGCAGACAGACGCCGGACAGACCGACCACACAGCAGACAGACGCCGGACAGACCGACCACACAGCAGACAGACGCCGGACAGACCGACCACACACCAGACAGACGCCGGACAGACCGACCACACAGCAGACAGACGCCGGACAGACGCCGGACAGACGCCAGACAGACGCCGGACAGACCGACCACACAGCAGACAGACACCGGACAGACGCCGGACAGACCGACCACACAGCAGACAGACGCCGGACAGACCGACCACACACCAGACAGACGCCGGACAGACCGACCACACAGCAGACAGACGCCGGACAGACCGACCACACAGCAGACAGACGCCGGACAGACCGACCACACACCAGACAGACGCCGGACAGACGCCGGACAGACCGACCACACAGCAGACAGACGCCGGACAGACCGACCACACACCAGACAGACGCCGGACAGACCGACCACACAGCAGACAGACGCCGGACAGACGCCGGACAGACCGACCACACAGCAGACAGACGCCGGACAGACGCCGGACAGACGCCGGACAGACGCCGGACAGACCGACCACACAGCAGACAGACGCCGGACAGACGCCGGACAGACGCCGGACAGACGCCGGACAGACCGACCACACAGCAGACAGACGCCGGACAGACCGACCACACAGCAGACAGACGCCGGACAGACGCCGGACAGACGCCGGACAGACGCCGGACAGACCGACCACACAGCAGACAGACGCCGGACAGACCGACCACACAGCAGACAGACGCCGGACAGACCGACCACACAGCAGACAGACGCCGGACAGACCGACCACACACCAGACAGACGCCGGACAGACCGACCACACAGCAGACAGACGCCGGACAGACGCCGGCCAGACGCCGGACAGACCGACCACACAGCAGACAGACGCCGGACAGACCGACCACACACCAGACATACGCCGGACAGACCGACCACACACAGCAGACAGACGCCGGACAGACCGACCACACACACCAGACAGACGCCGGCCAGACGCCGGACAGACCGACCACACACCAGACAGACGCCGGACAGACCGACCACACAGCAGACAGACGCCGGACAGACCGACCACACAGCAGACAGACGCCGGACAGACCGACCACACAGCAGACAGACGCCGGACAGACCGACCACACAGCAGACAGACGCCGGACAGACCGACCACACACCAGACAGACGCCGGACAGACGCCGGACAGACCGACCACACAGCAGACAGACGCCGGACAGACCGACCACACACCAGACAGACGCCGGACAGACGCCGGACAGACCGACCACACAGCAGACAGACGCCGGACAGACGCCGGACAGACGCCGGACAGACCGACCACACAGCAGACAGACGCCGGACAGACCGACCACACAGCAGACAGACGCCGGACAGACCGACCACACAGCAGACAGACGCCGGACAGACCGACCACACAGCAGACAGACGCCGGACAGACCGACCACACAGCAGACAGACGCCGGACAGACCGACCACACACCAGACAGACGCCGGACAGACGCCGGACAGACGCCGGACAGACCGACCACACAGCAGACGCCGGACAGACCGACCACACAGCAGACAGACGCCGGACAGACCGACCACACAGCAGACAGACGCCGGACAGACCGACCACACAGCAGACAGACGCCGGACAGACGCCGGACAGACGCCGGACAGACCGACCACACAGCAGACAGACGCCGGACAGACCGACCACACAGCAGACAGACGCCGGACAGACCGACCACACAGCAAACAGACGCCGGACAGACCGACCACACACCAGACAGACGCCGGACAGACGCCGGACAGACGCCGGACAGACGCCGGACAGACCGACCACACAGCAGACAGACGCCGGACAGACCGACCACACAGCAGACAGACGCCGGACAGACCGACCACACAGCAGACAGACGCCGGACAGACCGACCACACAGCAGACAGACGCCGGACAGACCGACCACACAGCAGACAGACGCCGGACAGACCGACCACACACCAGACAGACGCCGGACAGACCGACCACACACCAGACAGACGCCGGACAGACGCCGGACAGACTGACCACACAGCAGACAGACGCCGGACAGACCGACCACACACCAGACAGACGCCGGACAGACGCCGGACAGACCGACCACACAGCAGACAGACGCCGGACAGACCGACCACACAGCAGACAGACGCCGGACAGACCGACCACACAGCAGACAGACGCCGGACAGACCGACCACACAGCAGACAGACGCCGGACAGACCGACCACACAGCAGACAGACGCCGGACAGACTGACCACACACCAGACAGACGCCGGACAGACGCCGGACAGACCGACCACACAGCAGACAGACGCCGGACAGACCGACCACACACCAGACAGACGCCGGACAGACGCCGGACAGACCGACCACACAGCAGACAGACGCCGGACAGACCGACCACACAGCAGACAGACACCGGACAGACCGACCACACAGCAGACAGACACCGGACAGACCGACCACACAGCAGACAGACGCCGGACAGACCGACCACACACCAGACAGACGCCGGACAGACGCCGGACAGACCGACCACACAGCAGACAGACGCCGGACAGACCGACCACACACCAGACAGACGCCGGACAGACGCCGGACAGACCGACCACACAGCAGACAGACGCCGGACAGACCGACCACACACAGCAGACAGACGCCGGACAGACCGACCACACAGCAGACAGACGCCGGACAGACCGACCACACAGCAGACAGACGCCGGACAGACCGACCACACAGCAGACAGACACCGGACAGACCGACCACACAGCAGACAGACGCCGGACAGACCGACCACACAGCAGACAGATGCCGGACAGACCGACCACACAGCAGACAGACGCCGGACAGACGCCGGACAGACCGACCACACAGCAGACAGACGCCGGACAGACGCCGGACAGACGCCGGACAGACCGACCACACAGCAGACAGACGCCGGACAGACCGACCACACAGCAGACAGACACCGGACAGACCGACCACACAGCAGACAGACGCCGGACAGACCGACCACACAGCAGACAGATGCCGGACAGACCGACCACACAGCAGACAGACGCCGGACAGACGCCGGACAGACCGACCACACAGCAGACAGACGCCGGACAGACGCCGGACAGACGCCGGACAGACCGACCACACAGCAGACAGACGCCGGACAGACCGACCACACACCAGACAGACGCCGGACCGACCGAACCGACCGCGCACGCGCGCGCGGCACACACACAACACACCCACCCACCCACCCACCCACACCCACACACACACACCCACACCCACACCCACACCCACACCCACACCCACACCCACACCCACACCCACACCCACTCACACAGCACGGCTGCGATACCGGCCGGCCGCAGAGTACCGGCTGGGGCAGCACCGTCAATATTCAGACAGACACCAACCGGCCGGGGCGGCGGCCGACTCCAGGGACTGTCCCCACTGCGCCGTCTGCTCTGGTCTGATTTGGTCCGTCTGCTCTGGTCTGATTTGGTCCGTCTGCTCTGGTCTGGTCTGGTCTGATCCGGTCCGTGTCTGATTTGGTCCGTCTGGTCTGGTCTGATCCGGTCCGTGTCTGGTCTGGCCTGATCCGGTCCGTGACTGATTTGGTCCGTCTAGTCTGGCCTGATCCGGTCCGTGACTGATTTGGTCTGTCTGGTCTGGCCTGATCCGGTCCGTATCCGATACTCTGGTCTGGTCTGATCCGGTCCGTGTCTGGTTTATCAGTGCGTATCTGGCACACTCGGACCAGAGACGAGGACAGACCCGATGACAGCTGACATACAGAGCAGCACAGTTTACAGCAAGTGAGGCCAGTCGAACCACACAAACAGATCCCGGCCACAGAGCCGTCGGAGGCGTGGAGCGCTGAGCCGGGCCATCAGCAGAACATAGACGTTCACGCTGAGCCGGGCCATCGGCAGAACATAGACGTTCACGCTGAGCCGGGCATCAGCAGAACATAGACGTTCACGCTGAGCCGGCCATCAGCAGAACATAGACGTTCACGCTGAGTCGGGCCATCAGCAGAACATAGACGTTCACACTGAGCCGGGCCATCAGCAGAACATAGACGTTCACACGCTCACTGGTACTGGGCAATCCGTACACGGATAGTACTAGGTAGGTGGAATAAGCCGGTCCGTGCCAGGGTTTTCAAACATCCGAATGATACGTTGATCTCATCACTTTGCGCGCAGCCCGAGTCTGGGAGATAACGAACATTTACAGCATCGGGAATTCCGCACTGAAATGTCAGCTCCTATCCGCCCCTGGCGCTTGCCCGGCGCTCACCTCTGAAGGGAATGCCCTCGTCTTCCTTGAGGACGCCGTAGGCGCGGGAGATGGCCATGTTCTTGTCGGCCAGCAGCGGGATGTCCATCTCGCCCAGGCCGCCCTTCTTCCGCGGCGTGTCGATCCAGGCCAGGTGGCTGAAGTGCGAGTCGGTGGAACAGGCCAGCACCTGCACAAGGAACACACAGTCAGTCAGCTGGCAATATATCAACAGATAAAAACAAAATAAAAATCATAGGCGTATTCAGGGAATGTAAAATGGGGGGATTTCTGAAGAAAAAAAAGGTGCTGTTCATGATTGTTTGGGACGAAATGAACGTCAGTCACATGTGGGCATTATATGCTGTAATTTGTTAATTTTGATATATTGCGCATAGGCGGATCCAGCAAAAAACAAAACAATGGGGCACCATGCGCGTAGCGCTTTTATCATCTTACTAATTTGAAGTTTGACCTAATTTGAGGGTGGGTAATGGGTATCGCCTCCCATTTTTTATCCTGAGTGCGCCTCTGCCCCCAAAATATGTACAATCCCAGTATCTATGATGCATATTGCATTGGAATTGTTTCTGACGCATTTATTGCATTGCAAACCACGAAGGAAGTATGCGCCGCAAAACCGCATTCGTAACACCCTCTCCAAAACAGGAGCCTGGAACCGCCTCTGCTGGACCGATTTTTTCGAAATTTTGACAACACGTGCCATTCAATTTTGGGAAAAGTCAAAGTTTCAGGACGCTAGGCCTAATTGTTTAGAAGCGGCAAGTGAACAACTACCGTTGGGGGGGGGGGGGCAGAATCTACCTCGCAGGGAAGAGGGTTAAACCGGCTAATCGTGTCCGAGTTAGAGGGCAAATACATGCCGACTGCTGCTGTAAGGACTATTAGTTATTAAATCATGATTCAATGTATGAATCCAATCCATTACGGACTCATAGCATGCATTATACGTATGTACTGATCTTATTGTGGTTAGTGTGGAACAGTCCAGCATATAGATGGCAGCACATAAAACAGATGAGAAGCCCAGATGATGACACATGACAGATGGCAGCACCTGCTGATCTAACAGAAAGTTCACCGACAACAAATTGATGTGTTTAACCGCGCAACCAAAACACAAACTCAAGACACCGACGCCTTTATTGATCAGCACAGATGTCAGAACAAGTGCTTTGAAAATTCCACAAACTTCTTTGCTTCAGTGGAAACTCTGATGATCTCATTCAACACAAAGGACAAAGGTCTATGGTGGCACACCTCCCCCATTGCCCCAACTGTATATTACATTGGCGTTCCTTCAGTGTTGCTGTCAAGATCCAGATTTGTTCAGCTTTAATCCACTATTAACTGCAGCTTGGGATGACAGGCATTCTCCCACCAATTTCACACACCAGTTACAGACAACTCATGTTTAAGTTCGCAAAAGAAGTCACTGGTCACAAGAGCAAGAAGCAGTTGAATGTTATAACAAATGGCAAGCAATATACAATGTTTAATAATCTATATGTAGTGTAATTTTAGACAAGACATATAATTATAATTTGGGCTAAATATATTATTACTGGCTAAATATATGATTAACTACTGATTAGGATCAAATATTGACACATTGAATGAAATTAGAAATAATAATTTTTCACTTTGAAAACCACAATACAATATAAGTAAGGGACAGTTTGAGTAATTTGGGTCATCATGCACCTATGTACATGTTAAACCGGCCAATTCACAGCTTATCTAAAAAACATGAACTCATGAAAAGAAAACTGGTGAACTTGTATGTTTGTGGCTTAATTACTTATGAGCCATGCTTGTGTCTCCCTGTATCATGGTCATTAACTGTTACGTTCAAATTATTAGTGTGGCTAATATACACAACAAACCACAATACAAATAACCATGAAAAACCACCAGAAGTATGATACCCAACCGCCAGCCAGCATTACCTATCACTTTGTTCACTACTACTGGTCGCAGAAGTCTTGTAAATCATGTCAATTCATTGAAAACAAAGCATTGTCATATATTACAACATTGCACAAATGATGTGTGGATACAGTTAATTATAAATAAGTTATTTCAAACACATTTATGTCATGATGTGGTCCGCATGGTGCTTGACACCTAAATTCTTCAGAGATTCAACTAATACTTCAGTTTAGTGCTTCACATCAGTGGCGGATCTACGGTTGGGAAAAATGGGCAATTGCCCCCCCCCCCCGAAACGAAATATCGGTAGGCAAACAACCCCCACTTTTTTATACGAAAGTACATCAATGAAGCTTAAATAGTAATCAGACGAAAATGTTAATTTCAGTTTCCAACAGGTCAAGGTCACGGCGCAAGAAGTAGGTCACGAGCTCACGTGACAAAAAATCGCAAATCCGTGATTGCCAAATTGTTCTTAGACTAATCCTGATCCAAACAAATTAAGTTTTCAAAATAGTTTTTTTTTTGTCGGAGTTATTGGTCGTCAAAATTAGGCATGCACAGCGAACTTGAGAAAATACGGAAGGCCGTATTTTGATTGGAAGGAAAATATTTTTTTTTTGGTCACCACCAATTAATTCCCCGCCCTTGAAACCCCCAATGCACCAATTTTCAAGCAAATTAAAAATGGTCAGACGGCACCCACCGGTTGTCTTACTGTGGAATACCCCACAGTGATCTTAGGTCAGATCACGTGATTTTATCATGTGGCCATTTAAAACTCGGAATTTGTTTCTTGCCAGAATAGACTTCGATATATTGGCCTTCGACGGTAAGAATTTGGAGATAGGTTTTAACTATATATATATTTTTTTTGGGGGGGGAATCATGTTTTTGGTAACAACTTTGCACATAATTATTGTGCTAGAGAGCTTACCTCAACGGCATTATATCTGTCTCGTCGAGCTGCATTACATTGGAGATAGGTTAGCATGACCCCGCAGGTCACTCCATGACCTCAAGGTCACGTCCCCTGAGGTTGATTTCCCAAATGACCTGGCTTGATTACACAATAAATAATGTTGACATTTTTCGTTTTATTGCGCACAATTGAACGTGTTTTTTTTTTCTCTGGAAGACACTTTTAGCTATTTTTTATAACATTCTCGGTCTGGAAATAGTGAGGAGAAAAATTTATATCTTGAGGACCCACAGACGACTATCGGCGAAATATTTAATGATGTCATGTGATCTTGATCAATGAGCGAAATAGGTTGGCACGTGATTCAAAGGGCCTGCACCCTCCTAATCCAACTAAGCAAAATACGAATTTTAACTGAGAACATAACGAAATCACGTAGCCTGACCTGAGGTCACATGCCAAAATTTCGACACTTTTCCATTAGAGTTCTCACACAAGAATACATTACATTAATTTGTGGTTCATGGCGATTCTGATACATAGTTTTATATAATTCGAATTACTTATAGGATATATCCCGATATATATCGCCCGAGGAAAATTAAACCTTTGCGCGACATTAAAGAGATGCCCGAGGTTATAACTCGAACACCGTTCGACGGACGCGGCTGACAATTTTACACCGTGAATGTACGGCCCAGATAACCCCCGACACCTAGTTCAATCGAAATGTGAGAAGTAGAATGTTATGGTTTGGTCGATCCGACGTGGACTGCACCGGGTGACCTCTGGTCACGTGACCTTGAGGTCACAGCGCGACTAAATGGCTGATGTATATCATTGAAAGCAGGTCGACGAGATACTACAAAGTTCCCAGAGGAAAAGTTGCACGAGGCAAAGTTGCCCGAGGCATAATGCCGTTTAATTGAGCTCTCTAGCACAATTACGCGCAAAGTTATTACCAAAGACGTTTTGGTGACCCATGATTTTTCCAAATACAAAAATATACATATTATATTTAGTTAAAAACTATCACCAATTTTGTAAACATCGAAGGTTTACGTATCGATGCCCATGCTGGCATGGCAAAAAATCCGAATTTTAAAAGACCACATTACAACATCACGTGATTTGACCCGAGATCACGTGTTGAAATAGCAAAATTTCCGAATTTCCAAAAATGATTACATCATAATAATATATTGTTCCTGATGATTCTGGCGATTACCGAGCGCCCTTGAGGTTTCTCGTCAAGTTACTAGACACATTCACATTTTACCTGGCCCGAACCGGCCCGACACGGCCCGACACGGCCCGACACAGCCCGACACGGTCGTACAGACGCTTTTCGGAAGCTAATAACTTTGCAACCACTATTCCGATTGAGATCGGGTTTTCACCATTGGATAGGTCCATCAAATCAATTGTTTTTGGTATGGTGCGTTCTGATAGGGGTGGTACCACACACAGCGCGTGGCAGTTGGCGCACGCAAACGTCGAAATGAACAAAAATAATTCCTGATCAAAAATGGCTTTATTAAGCGACCGTGAGGTTTCTAGTCAACTTACTAGAACAATTTACATTTGACCCGGCCCGACCCGGCCATACAGACGCGTTTCGTCTCGTGCAAGGTCTTCACTATCCAACGTTGAACATTTTCTGCACTAGTAGGTATCATTTGACATCGGATTGAGTTGCTCACTTAGTCACGACTCAACCATTCGTCCATTTTCCCGCCAATCTCTTAGCAGACGCACTATTCCAACTCCCTCGCCTGCAGGTCTCTCTCCGGTGAATAATCTCCTATAGGGAGTTAGCGCGTCTCTGTCCTAGAAGGTCCTTACCCTCTTCATGCAGTGGGCGGCGTATTTTTTTGGGTAGATTAAGAAGTGCCACATATAGATATCGCTTTGAAATTCGGTGTGCATCGTCCATACTTGGTTCTCCAATATTTCTTCCGTACAACTAAACTAAACTTACCCCGTCATTAAGTCCGGTCGAGCGGTCTACTAGTCCGAAGCCAATACGTCCGGTCGAGCGGTCTACTATTCCGAGGCCATTAAGTACGGTCGAGCGGTCTACTACCCGAAGCCATTAAGTCCGATCGGGACGAAACCTAAGATTCGCTCGTAGCCATGACTAAAAACCTAATTTTCGTCGCCGGGATTCGAACCAGCCACCCTCAGCATGGAATCCGGACTAAGCTACATAATATTATGGGTGAAGAGGCACTGTGCCACATCTAACCCGGCTATGTAGCAGAAATATCGTCAGGTTGCCAGATTGTTGCTAGTCACTGTAGTTATCGCTAGATGTGCCACTTCTCTGTCTACCCCAAAAATACGCCAGTGTGGGCAGGGCCAGGGAAACCTAACAGGTGAGTTCAACAGGTGAGTTAATTTGAACAACCTTGAAGACTTTTGCGGCCGCTGATGGCGTCCGATAAATGGCGCGTGTAGCGTTCGCAACGAATAGGCAATTTCATGAAACCTTCAATGTTTTTCAAAACCACTAACTACATGAATATCTACGAGTCACGAGTTGTCATATTTGGTCAAACCAAACACCAGTGAACTGCGATATCAACAAAACAGTGCGCAACCTTTGTCAGTGCGCGCCATCTATGCCGAAGTTCTTTTGCGGCTGCTCCCGAGCAACCGCAGGAGCCGCAGAGAGTAGTCTCTCCTCCCGGATCTGCTCTTTCGTGATTGGCTGACGATTAAGACCCGCCCTTTTGGCCGCGGGAGCCACGGCGGCCGCAGACCCCGTGAACAGGCCTCAGCCTCACAAAATATACCAGCAAGACAATCAAAAACAACTTTCAAGGCCATGAGCACTAAAACAACGCCACAAATCCTTGCGTAGTTTTTAACAGAAAATCAAGGCCCTGAAATATTATTTGGCGTTGGCTACGCCCTTTTATGAAACGCAAATGCCGTAACTTAGAACAATTTGGCGTTTTGACGTAAATGAAGCGGCGTAGTTTCAATGGCGTAGCCTAGCCGGTATTTTCTTTATGAAACGGAATTGGCGCAGGTTACGCCAAAATCGGCGTCAAAGACGTAGGTTACGCCGCTTTATGAAACGAGGAGAACTCAAAATATATTTTCCACTCCATTGCGTAAAAAAGCAATACGGGAAAAGCCCGCAGTTTGATGAGGACCAAAAGTACTTGCAAGTACCGGCCGATACAAGTGTGGAACGCTTATCAACTTTACTTGGAATATCGTTCGGTAGAAATGTTTTTATGCAAAATGTGATGAATTTACAATATATTTTGGCCTAGTCTGTCCATTTCAAGTAATAACTCCATTTTCGTGGGAAAGGGTCATTATTTACTTTTAATAACGGCGGTCACACGCGCGCCCGTTTTACCTGATCAGGGTAGTATAACGGGCGCTCATGGTAGCAGTGATGTCTCCAAACCCAAAGATTACCGCGGGGCACTGTGTGTGTGTGTGTGTGTGTGTGTGTAGCTACTTATTACAGCTACTCAGCTCAGCCGGCCAGCGGCTGTGTTCCAGCCAAACAATGGCCCGCTGCATTCACAACGGGAGCCCGTACGTGCCTGGCTGCGGTGGCACGGCACGTCAGGCGCGCAAAAACGGCACACAAAACACTGGCGCCGCGCCGCTGATGGGGTGCAGACACCCACCCACACCCAGTCACCCACCCACCCACACCCACAGGTCACTGGAACGGTATCCAGCCGACAGGCGAGAGGCAGAATGTCCACCGAGGGACCCCATAGGCAAACAGACTGTAGACCTCCGGACATTGAGTGGTATTTTATAAACACAAGTATTTTACGAGCATTTTGAGGGCTTTTTAAGTTACATAAAGATGTAAATCAAGAGCCATTTGCACATAGTGATGTTTCAAAAGAACAATAGGCTTCAGCACATCAGCTATACCTTCTGAGGTTGTTTTATGCAATGGCAGCAGGGTTGTAGGTTTTGAAGAGCAAACAAGGCAGCTCCAGGGTGAGGGCACGCTCCGCCCCCTTCACGTAGTTCGGTGCGGCCGGTGGGTGGATTTTGAGGCGTCATTTTCCGCCGTCCTGCGCCCGGCGGTAATCTTCTGGCCGGTGTCAAACTGTCACGGTAACGGGATGGAAAACACGATTACCCGCTGAGCCGCCGGCCTGCCAAACCACGCTAATATTTGCTCCATTACGGCGGTACTGGCCCGTGTCAGCGTCTGGCTGTCATACCATGCCGTATTTATCAGCGTCAGTGGCTGTCGCGGCAGTATCTGTCTCAGTGACAGGGTCCGCAGTGGCAGTGTGTGACAGCGGCTGGCTGTCAGTGTATTTGTCAGCGTCAGTGGCTGTCGCGGCAGTATCTGTCTCAGTGACAGGGTCCGCAGTGGCAGCGTGTGACAGCGTCTGTCAGTGTATTTGTCAGCGTCAGTGGCTGTCGCGGCAGTATCTGTCTCAGTGACAGGGTCCGCAGTGGCAGTGTGTGACAGCGGCTGGCTGTCAGTGTATTTGTCAGCGGCAGTGGCTGTCGCTGCAGTATGTCTCAGTGACAGGGTCCGCAGTGGCAGCGTGTGACGGCGGCTGGCTGTCATACCATGCCGTATTTGTCAGCGGCAGTGGCTGTCGCGGCAGTATCTGTCTCAGTGACAGAGTCCGCAGTGGCAGCGTGTGACGGCGGCTGCGTGCGGGGCGGCCCGATATCGCTCCCCCGGCCCAGCCCAGCCCAGCGAGGAGGGGCGGCGGGCAGAGGTCGATGGGACGATCAGAGGTCCGATGTTCACTGATAGCAGCCGGCACCGCCGTCCGGCGGCGATCGAACGCGATAGACGGGCCGGGACGGCAGCAGGGGCGGCGCCACGGATTTTTGCCCAGAGGTGGCAAAATGTATTACGCGCCCGTGAGGTTTCTCGTCAACTTACTAGATACATTTACATTTGACCCGGCCCGAACCGGCCCGACCCAGCCATACAGACGCTTTTCGGAAGCTAATAACTTAAAGGGACACTCCCACCTTCCCAACAGTTGTCAAATGTACGCCGCTTGTGGTGCAAAATATGAAGTAAGTACTGCCGAACACGATTATGACATTTGTTTCTCGCAAATAGTGCTAAATTTCATACAAAGTTAAGATTTATTATTTGGGTTGATGACGTCATATTGAACTCTAGAGCTATACAGGAATCCTTTACGCTGCCAAAATATGGCACAATTATTTCGAGACAATTCTGGCGCTTTGAATACAAAACAAACCAATTACCAAACGGGGAATAATTTATTCCATCACTAGTTTTTCGAGCCTTTGTACCCAAAAATACTCACTTTGTACTACTCTGGAATTTGTACCAAAACTACTCACCTAGTACCAAACTTCACTCAGTCTATACCTTTTTCCTGCCAAATACCTAGTTCATGTGGTTGCCAGATGCAGACGCTCAGTTTGAACCAATATGTGCTCAATTTGTACCTTTTACGCTACTCTGACTCCCGAACCCTTGTCTTAACGTGTCTGACCTAAGTTCAGCGTCCAAATTCCCGACTATTTTTGCCAAGCAAAATTTCTTCGTTAATTTCCGAACACGCCTCGAACCCAAAGAGTTATAGAAGTCTCACGGGTCGCCACCGGCTGTCCAATGGCACTAGTCTCCATGGGTGGATAATTGCCCAAATGCCAGGGGTGCTTTTCATCGGGTGACTGAACCTTTCATTTGTTTTTAGTCAACCATTTACCGTAAAATGAGTAAAATGAGTTAGAAGACTAGTTTATACTCTCTTGGAGCACCGTCTATTCGCATAAGATATGATTTTATAAGGGGTTTACACAGGTTTCTTGTCAATTTGAGGGGGTGCTTTTGGTAGTGAGGGTGCTCAGGGGGTGCTCGCGCACCCCCAAAACCCCTAATTCTCCACCCCTGCTAGTCTCCCACTTGTTGCATTCGCTAGCCGTAGGTACTTCCGTACTCCGGTTCATGAGGGTCGAGTAGTCTTGTGTTCTGCAACGCAACCGCTCTGCGAATCGTGGGTTCCGTAGCAGTGCAATGCTATTACATTAAGCTGAGCTACTGACGTCCAAAGTCACTAACAACCTATACTGGTAGTTGACTGCCGTATAGTGGCGGCGGAAGGTAATTTAGGATAGGGGGGGGGGCAATAATTATCCAAGTAGGGGCGCTCCTTACCGAGGGGCGCCCCTGCCCGTTGCCCCAGTGTGGGCAGCCAAGAGGCGCGCCCAACCTTTGCCAAATCTTTGGGCCGGGGGGGGGGGGGGGGCAACTGTCCCCCTTGCCCCCTCCTTCCGCCGCCCCTGCTGCCGTATGACAGTGCCCCAAAACCAGAAGTGAACCTGGATTGATGAACAATTAATAAAACGCAATATTCTGAATTACCAAACTTCACTGGATTATACGCACTCTACATACAAATCTTCGGTGACGAATAATTCTGCAGGATTTGCCAAATCTAGCTGTCCACCTATCAACGCACAAAGAGAACAAAGTTAAAATGTGTCAAATCTGGACCCACCACAATCATCACATTTACCTTCTTTCAACCATTTCTCAAGCTCTTCTTGGGAGTCCAGTACCGTCACCTCCTCCCACACCCTACCCCTGCCCCTGGGTTTACTTGTACTCTGTTCTTCAGACATTGTTTTGGTCAAGACTCATAAATGTAGCTTTGGTTTAGCTTGTGCCAAGCGCTTGTGCAAAAGGAATATGCAACATGTTGTTATGTCCCTGCAATTTGGCGCGCAATGTTACCAGTTAAAACTTATACTGAAAACTAAGCTAAAAAGTTATATTTGCTACCAGATTTGGATGAAACTATCGATGTATTACAAAGCTAGTAAAATCCGGTACAAACTGAGTATCGTTTGGTACAAGGCTAGTTTAAAGTTCCACAAAAACTCTAATATTTGGTACAAGTAATGAAATATTACAGATAGAGTAGAAAGAAGTACAGATGCAGTGAACTTAACCAAAACTGGGAAAACTAGTACAAAGTGAGTAGTTTTTGGTATAGCGTAAATTACATCCCTTACCAAACCATTTGAAACACGCAAATATCTCCAAGTCCAACCTTAAAACAAGTCGACTATCATCACCATTTGGTAAAGAGAGGTGACGTCATCGGCTTTAGACCCCTATTCAAATACATGTGGGGTTTATTCGTTACAATTGTCAAGACCAAGGTCGAATTTCTTTTTTATTAGACCTATGTGGTTGTTTTAACTGCTACCCTACTTAATTTCAATGCAAATCCAACAACAGCTATCTCAACTCAAAACTAATGTTAAGGTGGGAATGTCCCTTTAATTTTGTTATGGTGCGTTCTGATAGGGGTGGTACCACAGCGCGTGACACCCGCAGAATTCAAAATTAACACAAATAATTCTTGATAAAAAATGGCTTGATTTATCTAAGCATTCGTTTAGTATACGCTGAAGCATGCAGCGCTCAGGACGTACTACCTTTTGGCGGATTCGAGAAAGGAGATCATGTACAATTTAATACCAGTAAAACGCCTTTTTGGACGATGACCGAGCGGGCGCGCACTAGCAAGCGCAAGCGCAAGCGCAAGCGCAAGCGCAAGCGCAAGCGCAAGCGCAAGCGCAAGCGCAAGCGCAAGCGCAAGCGCAAGCGCAAGCGCAAGCGCAAGCGCAAGCGCAAGCGCAAGCGCAAGCGCAAGCGCAAGCGCAAGCGCAAGCGCAAGCGCAAGCGCAAGCGCAAGCGCAAGCGCAAGCGCAAGCGCAAGCGCAAGCGCAAGCGCAAGCGCAAGCGCAAGCGCAAGCGCAAGCGCAAGCGCAAGCGCAAGCGCAAAGCTAAAACAGGTTTGAAATATGAAACGGTACGGGAGCACACGTGGTAGTAACCAAGATAACTATAACTAACAGGTAGGTCGGAGGTTTGAATCAAGCCCAAGAAATGGCAGTAATATCATGAGACATTTCTGGCGCTGGAGAGACGTTTGTTAAACTGCGTTGTTTACCTGTGTTTTGCCATACGCTCGGGGAGCGTCTTGCGGTGTGGGGACGAGGTTGCGCTGCTTGAATTAATTCATGCTAACTTCTTGAAATTGTTAACGTTCATAGACACATATACACAGTCAAATCCTCATGATAATTTATTAACCAAGACGCGGTTCGTATTGATACTTAGCTATCCAGTTGTTCCGCAATCCAGACATGTTGATACGATTGCACAGTCTGAAACATGCTAATGTGATAGTAGGTAACAACTAACAAGTGAGACTGGGAAGAACAGGATAAATTATAAAAGAAAGCAACATGATCACAGGCTTGTCTACAAGATACCATGCAAGAGATGTACAAAGCCATATGGTGAAACTGGAAGTTGGAAGAAGTTTGAACACCAGGCTAATGGAGCACAGGAAATAATTTCAATATCAGAAACTCAAAACAATAGTGAAACATAGTCATGATTCATGAATGTGGAACTATACCCAGTTGGGAAGGTGCAAGGAGTATTCAAGATAATATAGACAAGAAAACAAGAATTACGCTTGAAACTGCAGTGCTTGAAGTCAGCATTTATGAATCCGAAGGGCGAAGACCGGAAGAATAACTATCTGAAATTGCTTCATTTTGTTTTTCTCAGTACATAAATTAGATGTCTAACATGTGATTGCTTTGCCTGATGCCTCTTAGGAGACTAATAGGTGAAACAATATCATGTGATGTGAATGAACTTTGAATGTATGTTTGCAGTGTCAATCATCTATTGTTTTGTATGTCCTATGTGTAATGACCAACTGAAGAAGTATCAATATGAATTATGAAGCATGTCTTGGTCAATAAATTGATATGAGTTGACATTTTTATTCTTGAAACACTCAGGCGGCTAAATAGTGTCTATGAAGAAGGAAAAACATCAATACTTTTTCTGATATTGTACCTATTATTGTATCAAGTATGATACACAATATTAGCTTGAGCACATTCTTGGGTGGATAGGATAACGATTCTAGAATATATTTGAGGAGGATTTAAGCTATCCTTACTTTTTTATTCCTGTATATAAGGAGATTATCAGTTAACATATTATCCTGGTTACAATTAATGTGTGCTATGACTACCATTTACTGCCAAGTGCCACTCCGGCACTTACATTCTGACACCAACACCTATCCGCATTCATCAACCATTTTGAGCATCTGTGATTTGAGCCAGTGATATCCATATTTCTTACAAACATGTACTAGCTTCTACTCAAATAATTACTGGTGTGATATTCTCCATTCTGATCTTTCCACTCCACGTTTATGCATGTTTGGTGCTTATTAGTGCTGGTAAACATCTACTATGGACATTTGTATGCCATGATATGCCAATGCCAGTATTTAGTTCATTATGTTAGTGGGGGGGGGGGGGGGGGGGAGGGAGGGGTAGGAATGTGTATGTGTGTTGTGAATGTGTTCCCACCAAGATGCATGTGTATGTGTTTGAATGAATATAATGAATGTGTATGGGTTTGTGAATGTGAATGTGTTCCCACCTACAATCCACATGCATGTGTATGTGTTTGAATGAATAAAATGAATGTGTATGTGTTTGTGAATGTGAATGTGTTCCCACATAGTACCCTATTCCTCAGGAACACAACATAATGTGCTCATTATATTGTTGTGGTGGTGGTGGTGGTGGTGGTGGTGGTGGTGGTGGTGGTGGTGGTGGTGGTGGTGGTGGTGGTGGTGGTGGTGGTGGTGGTGGGGGGGGGGGGGGGGGTAAAATGACCCCCTCTAACCAGACTGGTTATTTATTTGACACTGATTGAATCGATTGGACTTGTTCAATCAAAATTCCTTGAGAAAAAAATATTCACCACCAGATCTTTTGATTCATGAATCGTGATTGGATAAAACCCTGCATCAAATCAAGGCTGATTGAATAAAAAAAATAACGATTCTTAACGATTCAAGTACACTGGTAAGTTGTGCAAATACATGCAGATTGCAGTCCCAGTGGCTACATTTATGTATACTGAAATAGTATTGCTGTAACAATGTTTTAATGATCATATATATGTATGCTTCAATTTGTATTTATTTGACATACATTCACCACAAATATTTAAATGTTGAATGAAACGTGAATCAATTAAAATCTATTTTGTATTCTTTCAATCGGAAAGAAACAATTCTAAAAAAAATAGTGAATCCAATGGTGATTGGATCATTCAGATTCCAAAATGAATCATGATTGAATCGTTCCAAAAAAGTTGAATCAATAACCAGTCTGCCTGTAACTAGAAAAATAAAGTGATAGAAAGATGCGAACAAAGCGTTTGAAAGCTCTAACAAGTCCATTCGACGTTACTTCAGGTATGCTTTGGCTCAGGTCAATAATGAGGTCACCAAAGTCAAATTTTCCAAGTATAGGACTTTGCTACAGAACCCCCCCCCCCCCAAATATCTTGGGAACTATGATAGCTAGGAACAAACGGAAAAGGCAACCGAAAGCTCATGAAAAAAAAAATCGCCTGAGTGTTATCAAATTAACAAAAGCTCAGGTCAATAGTTTAGGCCCCAGAGGTCATGTGGGCATTGTTCTCCCAAAACGCTTTCATAAATACCGTTGCATTGGTTAGATATATAACAATGATTTTAACACTATCGTGTTTGTCTCGTCAAGGCGCTTCGAACCATAGTAATGGTGACCTAGTTAGATCAACTTCAAAATTTGCCCTCAGGTCAAGGTCATTTGGCGACCAAGGTAGGTCATGTTGCATATGGGGCGACGCGACTCGACGAGAAAACACAGTGGTGTCGTTTGCACGTCTCCATCTTTATTATATCAAGAGTTATTGGCAAAAAATGCTGGTGACCTGAGATGACCTCAGCTCACCTTGCAGATGTCAGAGCAACAATTGCACCCGGGTCATCAATAATGAGCTAAAATAGTATGATTATTAAAGAATTAGCCTGCTCTAATGCATTTTCTCTGAATAGGAAGCATTTGTATATTTTCCCATTTACTTATAATGGGAGGTCACGAAATTGACCTGACCTTAGGTCACCGATACAAAAAAAAGAGATATACGAATTGTAGGTACGTATGTCCTTATGCAATCCTGAAAGTTTCAAATCTCTCGGACAAACACTGGCTTTGGCATGACCACAAACATTTTGGGAGATAAGATCACTTGACGTGACTTGGTGACCTGACCCGAGATGACCTGCAGTTAAAACTTTCACAAAATGTGGGTAATTGATGTCCGAATGGCTGTGCCAAATTTGGTGGCGCTGCGCAGCGCCGTTTTCTCGCTATTCCCAAAAAAAAACTCAGGGGTGTGGGGTTCAAAATGACCCCCACACCACCAGGGCGAGGGTTTACATGCATACCTTTGGCCAATATTTAGGCGCATTTCACACACTCTCGAGGCTTAAAAGTGGGCATTCTCACAAACAGAATAAAATTAACTTAACAGCTGTGCCAAAAACACATTCTATTTACCACCCGGTGGCCGAAATTTTAAGGTCATAAGTTGGGTCAGTTTACGTGTTAAGTCAATGGTGAAGGGAAAACTTCAAGCCCACGCTACGTCATGTCACGTGACGCTACCAAATCCTCTCCGTTGGGGGCCGGTAGTAACAGTCCTTTTAGTCCTCCATACAAATTGTCAGGCCTCCATGCCTGCCAACATAAAAATAACTTATTAAATTGTACATGATCTCCTTTCTCGAATCCGCCAAAAGGGAGTACGTCCTGAGCGCTGCGCGTATACAAAAAAATGCTTAAATAAATCAAGCCATTTTTGATCAAGAATGAGCTTTGTTCATTTCGACGTCTGCGGGTGCCACGCGCTGTGGCACCACTCCTATCATAACGCACGATAACAAAATCAAAATTCATTTGATGGTCCTATCCCAAGGTGAAAACCAGATCTCAATCGGAGCCGTGGTTGCAAAGTTATTAGCTAACGAAAAGCGTATGTATGGCCGGGTCGGGCCGGGTCGGGTCAAATGTAAATTTGTCTAGTAAGTTGACGAGAAACCTCACGGGCGCTTCGCGCCCGCTCGGTAAAACGTTTTTATGTTGGCATGCATGGAGGCCTGGCAATGTTTATGGAGGACTAAAAGGACTATGCGTTACTACCACGTGTGCTCCCGTACAGTCTCATATTTCAAACCTGTTTTAGCTTTACCAGTGCTGGTTTACTGGTTGAGTAGGTACGCATGTATCCTCTACTGGGAACATCGTACGGAAGTATAAAATACATATAAACTTCGCGCCAAACAAGATTAAAACCAAACACATTTCATCCTATTTGTGTGTGATTAAAGGGACTGTCCCACCCTTTTGAAAGTTGTCGGAATCACACTTAAAGGGACACCCCACCTTAACATTAGTTTTGAGTTGAGATAGCCATGTTGTTGGATTTGCATTGCAATTAAGTAGGGTTGCAGTTAAAACAACCACATTGGTCTAATCAAAAAGAAATTCGAGCTTGATGTTGACAATTGTAACGAATAAACCCCACGTGTATTTGAATAGGGGTCTAAAGCCGATGACGTCACCTCTCTTTACCAAATGGTGATGATAGTAGACTTGTTTTAAGGTTAGACTTGGAGATATGTGTTTCAAATGGTTTGGTAATTGGTTTGTTTTGTATTCAAAGCGCCAGAATTGTCTCGAAATAATTGTGCCATACTTTGGCAGCGTAAAGGATTTCTGCATAGCTCTCTAGAGCTCAGTATGACGTCATCAACCCAAATATTAAAAAACTTTTTATAAAATTGAGCACCGTTTGCGAGAAACAAATGTCATAATCGTGTTCGGCAGCAATTACTTCATATTTTGCACCACAAGCGGCGTACATTTGACAACTTTTGGGAAGGTGGGAGTGTCCCTTTAATTGGATGTCTACATATCAGGCGAGGTCAGCTGAACATGTTCGTGAACTTTTTTCCGAAAGAATTCTTATCTTGGAAGATATTCAACTTTTAGTTTTAAGTGGAAAGTTGGGTTGGTGAAGTCATGATTTTTTTTTAATAACAGGAAAATCCTTTGTGCTACCAAATGTATGGCACAATTGTGTCGACATCTATTGCGCAGAAAAAGCGAACCACCCGGTGTCTAGCTTGCGAACCACCCGGGGATCGAGAAATGAAAGACGAAAATATTCCAAGGCTGACCTTAAAACAAGTCGACTATCATCACCATTGGGTAAAGAGAGACGACGCTGTCGGTTTAGAGGTCCTATTCAAATACACATGGGCCTTATTGTTTTACAGATGTCAAAATCAAACTCTAATATCTTTTTGATTAGATCATTGCGGTTGTTTTAACTGCTGTCATACTTAATTTCAATGTCAAGCCATCAAAATGTCTATCTCAACTCAAATATAATGTTAAGGTGGGATAGTCCCTTTAATTAGCTGATATCTATTTTTGCAAGTTCTTCAAATATTTTTAGCACATAATATTTTGATACTTGACCCATAAATTAGTACTAGCACCCCACGATTAATTAACTAACTATGTATCGCGTTTATCAGACGGTAGACAATTTATATTTAATATAATGAACAAATAATAGCTTCTGTAAGTATAATCTTGGAACCCCCGTCTTGCACCTGTCCCACTTTCTATGCCCCTGTCCTGGTCCTGTGCCTGTCCCTGCTCCTTCCCTGCTCTGTCCCGACTCCGACCTTGTCCCTTTCCATGGCACTCCCTCTACCCTGCTCCTGCCCTACCCTGCCACTGCTACTGCTACTGCTACTGCTACTGCTACTGCTACTGCTACTGCTCTGCTCCTGCCCTGCCCCAGTCCTGCTGTCCTGTCCCGTCCGTCCTGTCTACCGTACCCTGCCTATGTCCTATTTACCCTGTTCCAGGATGGCCTGTGGCCGGTGGCAGAGGTCGCACTCAAGGTTAGGTGATGTCAGAGGGCGGGGCGGACCGTGTCCAGGTATGTCGGGCACGTACAACTTTCGCTTCTAAATTCTGCCGGACGTCAGGAATTGCTTGATCGGGTGGTGGGGTCAGGGCCTGCGCAACAAGCTATGCTTAGCGCGGGCCTGACCTCCGAAATCCATCCATTTAAAAACAAAAAGAAACAACAGAGAGAAAGCCTATCTTAGCTGACAACAGATGGGTGTCTGCTTTTTGGAGTGTGTGTGTGTGTGTGGGGGGGGGGGGGGGGGGCGCTGAAATAACGCAAAAATGTACCCCATTTTTATACGTGTATTTGGAGCATGTAGCCTCTGTAGCATTTTTTTTATGTGGATTTGCATGTTATAGTAGGTAGGTACTTGTTAGTTAGCGCCTGATAAAATTAAAATATTTTTTTACGGGTTTGCCTGATAAAACCCAGAAATATAGGCGGTAGGCCTTGTAGAGGATAGAAGCTAAAATTGCTATTCATTCAATTCAGCGTTACGACGAACCAATGACGATGACTATGGCCTCGTTACGACGATGACTACCGATGTGACGCCGCGAAGCGGCGTGAAAATTGTAATTTTAGGCCCTGGAAAACGAAATTGTAATATTGGAACCAGACCGTGAGTGGAGCCTCTAGGTAGCCTCTTTTCCTGGTTGCGCATCTCGGCATGATGACAAATATTGAAATGAAGGTTTTGCATATACATTAGTCTCTGATAGTAAATCACGATGACCGGTGGCAGTCAGCGCTCAATAGCACATATGATAATACTAACTATATACATATATACCGAACTGTAACAACAACTGGCAAAAGTGCAAATGGTTTGAAAGCAGCAAGAGACAGAACGACTTTCCCGCGCATAAATGGTCCCTGTGGATCCGGAGGAGCCTGGGGAGGGGGGGGTGACTTGGGGAGATGGTCCTGGCCTGTTCCCACTATTAGCTCTTCGGTCCAGCAAATTGGGCATCGCTGGAGCAGCATCCGGTTGCCGATCTCCTCGTCTTTGCGTTCGCATCGCCTTTTTCGGAACTCGGCAGACTAGCTAAACATGTAGCCTGCTTGAAACTTGAAAGTGAATATTTTATGAAGGTAATGGGCCCTGGGGCAAGAAATTACCGCCAATGAGACACGCAATGCAATTCCTTTTCCCATTTTCCAAATTTGTATAAGCAATTGCGATACTTTCATGCCGCGAAGCGGCGCGAAATATTCTAGTTTTTGACCCCCCCCCCCCCCACACACACACACACACACACACAGAAATTTGGGGTAGGGGCATTCAATACAAGTGTGCCCCCCCCCCCCCTTCCCGCGCGTTCCCTGCACTGAACGTGAAAAACATGATCTTAGGAGAAAACTTCATGAAAACTGAGTTTTTCTTCTCTCGAGTGATTGAATTTGAAGTTTGTGTGCATCCCTTTCTTTCAATGATAGACAAAACAGCGCACCTGATGCAATTCAAGCAACCCCGGTGACACTTAACCCTCGCCCGGGTAGGGGGAAGACGTGGATGCCACCCCCTCGGTTTTTCTGGAATAACGCGTAATTTCCAACAGATTGCAATGGAACTTTCAGTACCCTACTTTTGAAAAATGTATACATGATCTGCAAGTTTTGAATTTCTAACCCACATGACCCGTGACCTATGACCTGTTTCTCAAGGTCATGTCAGGCGCAACTGGCGTCCCGCAGTATCGATGCTTGTAACTTGTGCAGTTTCCGAGTTTTTGTTGTTCAGGAGCATATGTACAGGTGTTTCCAGGTAACAGTTGTGGTTTCCACTGAGATTGTGACCTCGATTGACCTTTTCAGAAGTCAACTGAGGTCATTGACCTCCGATGACCTCAGATGACTTATTTGGACTTCTGGCTGTTTCTAAGACATTTTGTGACGCTGATTTCAAATTTGGGATCCATTTTACATAATTATATGTTCCACTGGTGTCATGCGCTTCCACAGGTCAACCGAGGTCACTCACCTCAGATGACCTGACATGACCTTTTTGGAATTTGGCAGTTTTTAGGACATTTTGTGACGCGGATTACGAATTTGGCACCCATTAAGCATTATTATATGCTCATTCACGATTTTAGCTCGATAAAATTCAATTTATATGCATTTACAATTTTGATGACTTTTTGGCCATTAACATGACCTCAGAGGTCACCTAATGACCCAAAACCTTAAAATCGGTTATCATCGGCTTCCTCTAGTCACAAGCAACACGCTCGTCTTTGAATCGAAACTCTAAACTCAATTAGGGGCGAAACGCTAAGGGGGGGGGGGGGGGGGGTCGTACCAACCAATCCCCTACCCGAACACGTAGTGATTTTGCCCTACCCGGGCGAGGGTTAACCCGCACCCCGCGAGGGGGGGGGGGGCAGAATCTGCCCCTCCCGGATTTTATCAATAACTTGAAAACTATGATATATTTCAACTGTCCGTCCCTGTAGCTCACTAGCTCAGTTGGGAGAGCGCTGGGCTTCTGACCTCACCCGGTAGTGGCAGCCCGGGTTCGAGTCGCTTCGGCGCTCGCTATTTGCCCCTGACTGGGATGGCCTGTGGCAGAGGTCGCACTCAAGGTCAGGTGATGTCAGAGGGCGGGGCGGACCGTGTCCAGGTATGTCGGGCACGTAAAACTTTCGCTTCTAAATTCTGCCGGACGTCAGGAATTGCTTGATCAGGTGGTGGAGTCAGGGCCTGCGCAGCAAGCTATGCTTAGCGCGGGGCCTGACCTCGGAAATCCATCCATTGAAAACATTCGGACTAAATTTATTATAAAAAACTCAGTGCATTATGCTGCATCAATTCTAAGTCTTCTCGCCGAATTCCAATGGCATTGATGTAGTATTTTGGGAGATAATGACGTTTTAATGAAGTCATGTCATGCCATTTTTGGTGGAAAAACGATAAATGTTTGAACAATCGTAGACAATAAGAGTTTTAGTAAATAGAAGTAGAGTAAATTATATATATTATTATATATACAAATTATATATATGATACACACACACACACACATATATATATATATATATATATATTATATATATATATATATATATATATATATATATATATATACAAATTATATAGTATAGAAGCGTTCCTCACGGGTCGGAGACAGAGAGTGGTGATCAGAGACAGCAGGTCCAGCTGGGCGCCAGTGCTGAGTGGCATACCACAGGGATCAGTACCGGGTCCAACACTGTTCCTGCTCTTCATCAACGACCTCCCCGGACACGTCAACAGCGGCATCAAGCTATTCGCGGACGACACCAAAATCTACGGAAGCGTCCAGGAACGGAGTGGGCGTGACCAGCTTCAGCAGGACCTCGACGCAGTCGGCAAATGGTCTGGAGTGTGGCAGATACCATTTAACATGACCAAGTGCAAGACGATGCATCTCGGACCGAGGAACGTTCGCCAAACCTACTCCATGTTTGGAGGCCATTTGGAGCAAGTGGAGGACGAGAAGGGCTTGGGAGTCCTCGTGGACACCTCGCTGAAGTTCCGTAAGCAGGCGGCGGCGGCGATCGCAAAGGCAAACAGAGTCCTCGGCACAATCCGGCGCTCGTTTGAGCACATCGACCAGCAGACGCTCCCGCTGCTCTTTAAGACCCTGGTCAGACCGCTGCTAGAATATGGGAACGCTGTCTGGGGCCCGTTCAACGCTGAAGACGTCCGACTGGTGGAGCGAGTACAACGGCGGGCGACCAAGCTGGTTCGACCAATCAGACTGCTTTCGTACGAGGACCGGCTGAGAGCCCTGCGCCTGCCGTCTCTGCAGTACAGAAGACGGCGCGGCGACCTCATTCTGATCCACCAGCTGATGAACGGCCGCATCGAACTCGATAAGCAGAAGTTCTTCCAGGACCCGCCGTCGGTAATCACACGAGGACACTCCCTGAAGGTTGCCAAACCGCAAGCGCAGACCAGAGTGAGACGGAACTTCTGGTCTATCAGAGCAGTGAGCGACTGGAACGCACTTCCGGAACACGTTGTTTCATCAGCCACGACGAACCTCTTCAAGAACCGCCTGGACCACTACTGGGCGGACATCATGTACGATGCGCCAGGATAGGCGACACAACACTGAAGCCACATATGGTCAAGGAAAGCGTACCCTTTTGAGTTATCCACTGAGGCATACAAACAACCAAGAGATGTAAAGAGCGAGCAAGACAGGCATCTAGTCCTCCTTATAGTCCCGTACTATAAGTACAAGTAAGTAAGTATGGTAAATTGCAAAACAAAAACGGCAAAAGAAAGGAAATGACATTCTCTTCAAAATGTCTGTCTCGGATTTTCAATTTCGACCCCCCCCCCCACAAAAAATAATCTGAAAACAAATCTACAAAATCAATGTGTGAATTTGAAAGTGAATTTCTTAAGCTCGAATTCCAAAATAAGGTGATCGGCCCAAATCCGCGGAGAAAAAAAATGGGGGTACCTTTTTTGTCACAAAAAAATGCCCCCCCCCCGGAGAGGCTGGATCCGCCAGTGATGCGCACTAGGTTGCGGCGCACCCGACCGCTCTGTCCCGACGGCCCCAGGCGTACGGGCCCGGTAGGTTCAATTTTCCCGGCACAGGGTAGCTGTCCGGCCTCCGGGCCCGGCCAGGTGTGAACCGCGCATGAGGTCCAGCCACCCAGTCAACCTGGCCGGCGAGTCACCGGTCAAGAATTCAACGGAGCAACCAGATAAACAAACACTACTGACACTGTATATACACAATACACGGGCAAGCGACCGCATAAACAGGGCGGCTTTGACGCCATTAAATGTCAACTGCTGTCGCTGCCGGGTCAGTCGAGCGTGGGTCAGCGAACGATACGCCAGCACAACCAAACATACTGCTGTGGCTGGAACACCAGCGTCGCACTGATAAGGAAGATTCCCTACCGTAAATACCTGCACCATACAAGTCACGTGTCGTCAAGAGTTTTCTACCGGAGGGAACAGCAAACAAAAACGGGCAGCGCTACACGTTAACGTGGCTGATAGTAGCAGAAGCGGGAATGTTACCGGCCGGACGTGACTGGAATTCGACAACATACGACAGCCCTGTTCTGGAGCGGGGCAGGGTCTGGGCCACATGGCCCGGTCGGTGCGGTGGTGGCCTGCAGTTGGAGGGCAGGAATAGAATGGGAAGGGAAGGAGCAGCGGTCGATCTCTGCGGTCAGCGGACCGTCAGTCATGTCAGCCGACCATTAAAACTCACTTCGTCCCGCGCCGCGCCTGTGGGCAGTGGCCGCGGCTCAGCCACCGCCGCCTGTCCGGCGGGAGACGTTACATAATAGACCCCGGCCCAGCGCCTCCTACTCTCTCCACGTCCACACCTATCCCGACCTCGGTGGGACGGCAGAGAATTAGGGGAACATGTCGCCGCAACCTGCCCCTCCCGTGTCGTCTCCCCGCGCCACTGACCTGACCCTGACCTCTCCCCTGCCGTCCTCCCCGCGCCGCTGACCTGACCCTGCCATCCTCTCCGCGCTACTGACCTGACCCTGACCTCTCCCTGCCGTCCTCCCCGCGCCACTGACCTGACCCCTCCCCTGCCGTCCTTACCGCGCCACTGACCCTGACCTCTCCCCTACAGTCCTCCCCGCGCCACTGACCTGACCCTGACCTCTCCCTGCCGTCCTCCCCGCGCCACTGACCTGACCCTGACCTCTCCCAGCGCCACTCACCTCACAGTTGATCTCCCTGAACTTCTTGGCGGCCTCGCTGAACGCGATGATCTCGGTCGGGCAGACGAACGTGAAGTCCATCGGGTAGAAGAACAGCACCAGGTACTTGCCCTTGTAGTCGTCCAAGCTGACCTCCTTGAACTGGCCGTCCACCACGGCCTGGGTCTTGAAGTAGGGGGCTGGCTGCTGGGGCTGGAGGCAAGGCATGCTGGCGGCCTGGACAGACGACACGGGAGACGGGGACGGGAGTCAGTGGCCACACCTTAACATGCAGCTCCGAACCCACACCAACGCAGCTCCGAACCCACACCAACTTCTGCTGCACCACGACCGGCAGTCAGCGACAATACAGCGGCAATGAGGTC
>JAXIVJ010012086.1:30000-41429 GCA_036785665.1 Chirona hameri | reverse complement strand
TAAAACTATTTATCAGCAATATTCTTAGTGAAATTATACGTCAGCGTGTGCAGATGCCGTCACGATGACATTGTGTACTTCTTAGCATCTGATTTCGCATTAATTCACTCCATACAGATTAAAAAGTCTGAATTCGTACCAAATAACTGACATCATTTGCCTTTTCCGCGTCCATATATATTTGTATGGCTTACTAGTAACATGATAATTCATTTCTAGCTTCTCTCAATAATTTCAGAGCTTTTTTAATGGTGAACAGTTTCCTTTTATCGAGTAATACCTGCATCGGGTATTACACCTTTCAGTACGCGTTTTGTTCAAAATAGGCCAGGAAAATTGGCAATGAGTAGACTCTACGAATATGGATTCGGCTTTGGCGCGCAACGCCCAAACACGAACGGCGCAGGAGGACGCAATCCCTCGATTGGGCATGGGTGTCTCAGTTTTGATGATTCTCGCGATACATACAAAAATATGTTTTTTTCGTGAAAATTGTGTCGGCACAGGTTCAGGATCTCGGACGTGTATCGATTTGTCTCTGCGCGATTTAGAGCGAAAGGATTCACTACCTAGATAAAACGGAAAGTTTGGTAACGCATCTGGACGTTTTACGCATGATTCTGACCAAATTCACAGAGACGATAAAGGCAAAAGGAAATCCCGGGATATCCCAGGATTGACATTTACAAAATCCCGAAATTCCGGAATCGCCAAACAGTACCGGGATTGAAATTCCTAGTAGCAGCCCGTACCAGCCGACCGATTCCCGCGACGACAGTCACCTTCAACAGCGAGCCGCCACCACCGTTGATGGGTCCCGGTGTGGACCGTGTAACGGAAAAGGTCCTCACATACATCGCTGCTATCTGACCAACACCGACAGTCGCAATCACTCCCGTGGCCAGTGTGTGTCTGCCAAGACAAAGGACACTGCCCTTATCACGTGTGATGAGGATCCTCAATCGGCCTGAAAGGTTGTATGGGTGGCACACGAAGACACGGGGAGTTTTGAAGTCCCGTCGAAAGGCGTCTATCGGTTGGCCTGAGTGGCGTTTGAGGTCACGGAAACCTAGGCCGCCTGCCGCCGGTGCACTGTGCGATGACGGCGAGCACCGTAGCCTCCGCACGCACACTGAAACCGCGCCCGCACACGATTCGCTCCTCAGGTATCTCAGGTGTACCCGGTACTGTACAGCGAAAACTCCCTGAGCAAGGCAGTGAATGTTTTCAGCTGTATGCAGGTGTAAAGGCTGTGTGCCAAGGTGACGGCAGTGGCACGAAAGTGGGGGGTCAACAAACAACATCGCAAATATGTGAAAGTGTCATATCGAGTGTGAACGTGTGCGTGTTAGGGACCGTCCACCAAGCGTAACGTCCACGAGTAATGCCGTTAGCTGCATCGCAGATGCCGCTATGTGTGAGCGAATGTTAGTCGAGAGATACCAGCGCTGCGGATGCTTCTTCGCGTATGTGGAGAGAAGCGAGCTGTATGGAGAAGCGAGTGTACAGAGTTTTCTTTCCGTGCATAGGTGGAGTGTACCACTGGGTGGCCCTGGATAGAGAAAGAAGGACGTTGACAATGTATCGGTTGCTTTCACAGTGATTCTGTGGTTTTCCAGATATAGTTGCTGTATCTGTATGACATCATAATTTAGTTGCGATTTCCTTTATCTCAGTCAGCTGAGTTTTTCTCTGGGTCGATTCTGGCGCTGAATACACTTCGGTCGTGGCACGCATTGTGTAAGGTCGTGTGTTGAGAGCGGTCTGTCGGAATAAAGCGAGGCAAAACATGGCGCAGTCTGCGAAAGGGATTTCATGAAGATTTTGTTATTTTTAAGAAGCAAAGCAGATCTAAGCATTTTTTTTCGAAGCATACCGGGCTTTGTGTCACCCGAGCCGTTCGATTTTACCACGCCAGAGCAGTGGCCATTCTGGCGTGATCGCTTCAAGAGATACCGACTTCCCTCGAAGCTCAACCTTGACGGCGAAACCCAGGTCAACGCTATTGCTTCTTCAATGGGTCCGAAAGCGGAGCACATCATATTGAGCATTGATGATTTTCCTGATGATAACTTTGAAGAGGCCATTGCTCGCTTTCATTAGTGTTTCATCCCAAAACGAAATATCATAGCTGAGCGTCATGCATTTGAGATCAGAGTACAGGGACCAACTGAGTCCAATGAAAGATATATCCCAGCTGTCTTGCTGAGCACTGTGATTTTGAGAACAAGAATGATAGGATTTGTAATCGCATCATTGCTGGAATGAAGGATAAACACATGTCAAAGCAGATCCAACTACGTGCCCTTAACGGGGAGGTGACATGCTGTTGCTCTGTTGCTCTGTACTGACATACTGTTGCTCAGATGTTGCGGAACCATGAGATTGTTCATGATTCAGAGACGCCCCCTGTCGTAAGCAGAGTTTTCCAAGTGAGAAGGGGTCAGAGAAGACAAGAACAAGGTACAAGACGGGGACAAGAAAAAGAGAGACGAGGCCCAGATTCTCCAAGGTATCAAGATGGTGGAGGTGGAAGAACGGATTACGCCCCGCCGAAACCAGACCAAGAAACCTACGTAGAGGCGAACAGACTCCACCCCAGATGTGGCCACCAGTGACAGTTTTCAACATCTACTCCTCCCGCGAGATGGACCGCTGGCCAGGGAACACGAGCCTTCCAGCTGCCTGGCCACTGCCTGACGCGGCGCTGCACGATAGGCGGATAATTGAATGATGATGATTGGGGGCTATGGGCGCACCGACTCTAAACGTCATACGGCGCCCATGCAGATAATGCAATGCCCGCACCGTTTGGGACTCTGTGTCCTGCTATGGAGATATTAAAACGTCCTTTCTCCCAGTTGTCGGGGAAAAAATATACCAAAAGCATCCGTGAATACCGTCTTGATGAGCCAAACGCCGGTCGTCCGAGTGTGGCTCCCACAGCTCACCCAGGCACTGCTAAGCTAAGTGAACCCGGAATCTCACAGAACGGGAACGATTCAGATCCTTGGCAGATCTACAGGCGAAGTTCAGCGTAATACGGGAAAGCGTGTCAAAGTTCATCGCAAGCCTTGATGGTAGTTGACACCCGTGTCGGAGTAGGAACAGTAGATTTGTGGCGCTTCTAAATCTTTTAGGAGCCCGCTAGATTTCAGTAAACGGTCGTGAAAGTTCTCTCCACCTTTCTTTACCACTTCCACAAGTTCTTTCTGATCCAGTCATAAACCAGCTGACTACGATAGCACTGCAGCGAATGCGGGTATCACCAGGAACAGTGTACAAACTTCTTAGTCTCCACTCCGTTCGACGAGCCTACTGCACAGCTGTCCAATACCCTACAGCAGAATCTGGGAGCATTCACGCCCGGCGCGGTGGAGAACCTGCAGCGGGCGGTGGCCATCACCGGGACGCGGCAGTCGCGCCTGGTCAGTACGCCTAGTCAGACCGTGCCCGCTGGCGCTGTGCACCGCCTGTCCAGCGGTTCGACGCGGGCACGGCGTCACAGGATTGGCAGAGCCGCGGGCCGGCCGTCCAGGGTTATCCGCCCATGACACGGATATGCTCCTCCTCGTCTACCGTATTATTGTCAAAACAAGCTAACTTGTCTAGTCTACATTCTGCAATCAGACAGACATGTCCCTGGGATTGCAGAACCCACCTGCTAACGTCGCGCCGGGCCGTCTGAGCGTCTCCGTCTCCGGCGGAGTACAGGCCGGTCATCTCTCGCACCACCAGCCGGAGCACGCCAGCAGTGAGCCGATGCAGGTCGGGCACCGCGGCCTGCATGCGGCCCCAGGTGGCGCGCTGCCGGGAGCGCAGCTGCGCGGCGGCCTGCAGGCGGCGCCACATGTCTCCGGCAGCGGCCGTCTGCCGCCAGGCGGCCTCCAGCGCCGCCACCAGCTGCTGTAGCTGGGTCAGCAGCTCCGCCTCCCGGCGTGGCCGACGCAGAGCCGGGGGACGCAGCGACAGCGCGCCGTCCGCCAGCGGGGTCAGCGGAGGCAGCAGCTGCGGGACGGGGCCGTCTGGTCCACACTCAGACGGCACGGCGGGCAGCTCAGACCGCACAGTGGCCTCGGCCACGTCACAGAGCCGGCGCACGGCGCGCTGCAGCACCGATAACTGGTGGAACGACGGGTGGTACCAGGCGCGCGCCCGACTGGCGCAGAGCTCACTGAAACCGCCTGGGCGGGCCGTACAGTCACTCCACTGCCCGTCCTCGTTCGGTCCAGTGAGGTCGTCGGCTCCATTACAGTACGACCCTGCCACTGATTGATCTGTCCGTGTCACTGATTGGTCGACACAGCTGTTCTGTGTCACTGATTTGTCGTCACAGCTGGTCTGTGCCTCTGATTGGTCACTACAGCTAGCCTCTACCGGGTGGCGGTCCCCGTCCGCCTCCTCCAGCTCACTGAGCGCCGCCTCCAGCTCTGACCAGTCATCGCTGTCCTCCTGGATTGGCAGTGGGGTCCGGCGGCCGGCCGGCGTCTGCTGTCGCTCCGCCCAGGCAGTAGTCGTGACCAGCAGCTGGCCGGTCAGCCAGAGCAGCTGGTGCGCCAGCGGCGCCGGCAGCCGCGCCGGCTCCAGCTCGCCGTGCGCCAGCCGGTCGCGCAGCCGCGGCCCGGCCGACCACACCAGCAGGTCGCACAGCTGGCAGAGCACCGGGTCGCCGCAGAGGGCGCGCAGCGGGCCGCCGCCGCCGGCCACCAGGTCGTCCAGCGTGGTGTAGAGCGTCTGGTGCTCGGCGGTGCGGCGTCGCTCCGGACAGCCGGCGAGCCGACAGAACGCCAGCCGCAGACAGTGCTCCAGCTGCGGCAGCAGCAGCACCGCACACTGGCCGAACCTGCAGGCACAGCCAGCGGCCGCCGTCAGCAGACCAGGCACACGGCGCAGGGCACCTCCGAGCCACCGAGACTGCGCGCACTCGCCAACAACTCGTTCATAATTAATTGATGGAAAATGATCAACTTCAGCACACGTAACTAGTGACTCCAAAGACAATAAATAATACCTAGATTGATACTTGATTTCGCAGAGCAGAACACGCCACTGACACTACCAGACACATGGCGGTGACCACCCTATTCAGAAGAGACGTCAGTTACCGCCGGCGCGGCGGCGGTGAACGTACCGACGACGGCGGTACAGGGCGAGCGCCAGCCGCCAGTGGGGCCGCATCACCACCGGCACAAACGGCGAGCGGAGCACGAGCCACCACAGGCCGACCACCTGACGACCGCTGACCGCCGGGAACTGCAGACACGACAGCAGCGCCTGCAGAGACACGGACCAGCGGACCGTCAGACCAGCAGACTGTCTGACCAGCAGACTGTCAGACCAGCAGACTGTCAGACCAGCAGACTGTCAGACCAGCAGACCAGCGGACATAACTCACTCACGTAAGATACTTTACGATAATGGGAAACCCTTGGCCAGGGCACCAAGCTAGGCAGCACCACAATGTATGAATTGGTTAACAGGCCACAGCGGCAAGGTAGCTGCGACTGACTGGTGTATAGGTGAACTGTGACTGACCGGTGTGTAGGTGACCTGTGACTGACTGGTGTGTAGGTGACCTGTGACTGACTGCTGTGTAGGTGACCTGTGACTGACCGGTGTATAGGTGACCTATGACTGACCAGTGTATAGGTGACCTGTGACTGACTGCTGTGTAGGTGACCTGTGACTGACCGGTTTGTAGGTGACCTGTGACTGACCGGTGTATAGGTGACCTGTGACTGACCGGTGTATAGGTGACCTGTGACTGACCGTGTGTAGGTGACCTGAAACTGACTGGTGTGTAGGTGACCTGTGACTGATCGGTGTATAGGTGACCACTGACCTGTGACTGACCGTGTGTAGGTGACCTGTGACTGACTGGTGTGTAGGTGACCTGTGACTGACCGGTGTATAGGTGACCTGTGACTGACCGGTGTATAGGTGACCTGTGACTGACCGTGTGTAGGTGACCTGTGACTGACTGGTGTATAGGTGACCTATGACTGACTGCTGTGTAGGTGACCTGAAACTGACTGATGTGTAGGTGACCTGTGACTGACCGGTGTGTACGTGACCTGCCGGCGGGCCGGCACGGTGCGGTCGCCCAGCAGGGCTCCGACGGAGGCGGTCAGCAGCAGCAGCAGGCTCAGCAGCCGGCGCGGCAGCTGGCACGGCGACACGAATCCGTGCCACACCAGGTTCCTGACGTTCAGAGTGCACGGGGGACCCACCAGCAGGCGCAGCAGGTGCACCTGTCACAGGGACGCAGGAGCGACGTCACGGCGGGTCTGCCCCCACCACCACCCCCACCACTCCCTTCACAGCCTGGTGCAGGGTATTGTGGAGGGAGAGAGCCGGTATCAGAGAGCAGTGTGTACAGGGTCTTGTGGAGGGAGAGAGCCGGTACCAGTGAGAAGTGTGTACAAGGTCTTGTGGAGGGAGAATCAGTACCAGTGAGCAGTGTGTACAGGGTCTTATGGAGGGAGAGAGCCGGTACCAGTGAGCAGTGTGTTCAGGGTCTTGTGGAGGGAGAGAGCCGGTACCAGTGAGCAGTGTGTACAGGGTCTTGTGGAGGGAGAGAGCCGGTACCAGTGAGAAGTGTGTACAGGGTCTTGTGGAGGGAGAGAGCCGGTACCAGAGAGCAGTGTGTACAGGGTCTTGTGGAGGGAGAGAGCCGGTACCAGTGAGCAGTGTGTACAGGGTCTTGTGGAGGGAGAGAGCCGGTACCAGTGAGCAGTGTGTACAGGGTCTTGTGGAGGGAGAATCAGTACCAGTGAGCAGTGTGTACAGGGTCTTGTGGAGGGAGAGAGCCGGTACCAGTGAGAAGTGTGTACAAGGTCTTGTGGAGGGAGAATCAGTACCAGTGAGCAGTGTGTAAAGAGTCTTGTGGAGGGAGAGAGCCGGTACCAGTGAGCAGTGTGTAAAGGGTCTTGTGGAGGGAGAGAGCCGGTACCAGTGAGCAGTGTGTACAGGGTCTTGTGGAGGGAGAGAGCCGGTACCAGAGAGCAGTGTGTACAGGGTCTTGTGGAGGGAGAGAGCCGGTACCAGTGAGCAGTGTGTACAGGGTCTTGTGGAGGGAGAGAGCCGGTACCAGTGAGCAGTGTGTACAGGGTCTTGTGGAGGGAGAATCAGTACCAGTGAGCAGTGTGTACAGGGTCTTGTGGAGGGAGAGAGCCGGTACCAGTGAGAAGTGTGTACAAGGTCTTGTGGAGGGAGAATCAGTACCAGTGAGCAGTGTGTAAAGAGTCTTGTGGAGGGAGAGAGCCGGTACCAGTGAGCAGTGTGTAAAGGGTCTTGTGGAGGGAGAGAGCCGGTACCAGTGAGCAGTGTGTACAGGGTCTTGTGGAGGGAGAGAGCCGGTACCAGTGAGCAGTGTGTACAGGGTCTTGTGGAGGGAGAGAGCCGGTACCAGAGAGCAGTGTGTAAAGGGTCTTGTGGAGGGAAAGAGTCGGTACCAGAGAGCAGTGTGCAGGGCCTTGTGGAGGGAAAGAGCCGGTACCAGAGAGCAGTGTGTAAAGGGTCTTGTGGAGGGAAAGAGTCGGTACCAGAGAGCAGTGTGCAGGGCCTTGTGGAGGGAAAGAGCCGGTACCAGAGAGCAGTGTGTAAAGGGTCTTGTGGAGGGAGAGAGCCGGTACCAGAGAGCAGTGTGTAAAGGGTCTTGTGGAGGGAGAGAGTCGGTACCAGTGAGCAGTGTGTACAGGGTCTTGTGGAGGGAGAGCCGGTACCAGTGATAAGTGTGTAAAGGCTCTTGTGGAGGGAGAGAGCCGGTACCAGTGAGCAGTGTGTACAGGGTCTTGTGGAGGGAGAGAGCCGGTACCAGTGAGCAGTGTGTACAGGGTCTTGTGGAGGGAGAGAGCCGGTACCAGTGAGCAGTGTGCAGGGCCTTGTGGAGGGAAAGAGCCGGTACCAGTGAGAAGTGTGTACAGGGTCTTGTGGAGGGAGAATCAGTACCAGTGAGCAGTGTGTACAGGGTCTTGTGGAGGGAGAGCCGGTACCAGTGATAAGTGTGTAAAGGCTCTTGTGGAGGGAGAGAGCCGGTACCAGTGAGCAGTGTGTACAGGGCCTTGTGGAGGGAGAGAGCCGGTACCAGTGAGCAGTGTGCAGGGCCTTGTGGAGGGAAAGAGCCGGTACCAGAGAGCAGTGTGCAGGGCCTTGTGGAGGGAAAGAGCCGGTGCCAGAGAGCAGTGTGTAAAGGGTTTTGTGGAGGGAGAGAGCCGGTACCAGTGATAAGTGTGTAAAGGATCTTGTGGAGGGAGAGAGCCGGTACCAGTGAGCAGTGTGTACAGGGTCTTGTGGAGGGAAAGAGCCGGTACCAGAGAGCAGTGTGTAAAGGGTCTTGTGGAGGGAGAGAGCCGGTACCAGAGACCAGTGTGTAAAGGGTCTTGTGGAGGGAGAGAGCCGGTACCAGTGATAAGTGTGTAAAGGATCTTGTGGAGGGAGAGAGCCGGTACCAGTGAGCAGTGTGTACAGGGTCTTGTGGAGGGAAAGAGCCGGTACCAGAGAGCAGTGTGTAAAGGGTCTTGTGGAGGGAGAGAGCCGGTACCAGAGACCAGTGTGTACAGGGTCTTGTGGAGGGAAAGAGTCGGTACCAGAGACCAGTGTGTAAAGGGTCTTGTGGAGGGAGAGAGCCGGTACCAGTGATAAGTGTGTAAAGGATCTTGTGGAGGGAGAGAGCCGGTACCAGTGAGCAGTGTGTACAGGGTCTTGTGGAGGGAAAGAGTCGGTACCAGAGACCAGTGTGTAAAGGGTCTTGTGGAGGGAGAGAGCCGGTACCAGAGAGCAGTGTGTACAGGGTCTTGAGGAGGGAAAGAGCCGGTACCAGTGAGCAGTGTGTAAAGGGTATTGTGGAGGGAGAGAGCCGGTACCAGAGAGCAGTGTGTACAGGGTCTTGTGGAGGGAGAATCAGTACCAGTGAGCAGTGTGTACAAGGTCTTGTGGAGGGAGAGAGCCGGTACCAGTGAGCAGTGTGTACAGGGTCTTGTGGAGGGAGAGAGCCGGTACCAGTGAGCAGTGTGTACAGGGTCTTGTGGAGGGAGAGAGCCGGTACCAGTGAGCAGTGTGTACAGGGTCTTGTGGAGGGAAAGAGCCGGTACCAGAGAGCAGTGTGTTCAGGGTCTTGTGGAGGGAAAGAGCCGGTACCAGAGAGCAGTGTGCAGGGCCTTGTGGAGGGAAAGAGCCGGTACCAGAGAGCAGTGTACAGGGTCTTGTGGAGGGAAAGAGCCGGTACCAGAGAGCAGTGTGTACAGGGTCTTGTGGAGGGAAAGAGCCGGTACCAGTGAGCAGTGTGTAAAGGATCTTGTGGAGGGAGAGAGCCGGTACCAGTGAGCAGTGTGTAAAGGATCTTGTGGAGGGAGAGAGTCGATACCAATGAGCAGTGTGTACAGGGTCTTGTGGAGGGAGAGAGTTGTTACCAGTGAGCAGTGTGTACAGGGTATTGTGGAGGGAGAGAGCCGGTACCAGAGAGCAGTGTGTACAGGGTCTTGTGGAGGGAGAATCAGTACCAGTGAGTAGTGTGTAAAGGGTCTTGTGGAGGGAGAATCAGTACCGGTGAGCAGTGTGTACAAGGTCTTGTGGAGGGAGAGAGTCGGTACCAGTGAGCAGTGTGTAAAGAGTCTTGTGGTGGGAGAGAGTCGGTACCAGTGAGCAGTGTGTACAGGGTCTTGTGGAGGGAGAGAGCCGGTACCAGGGAGCAGTGTGTACAGGGTCGTGTGGAGGGAAAGAGCCGGTACCAGAGAGCAGTGTGTACAGGGTCTTGTGGAGGGAAAGAGCCGGTACCAGTGAGCAGTGTGTAAAGGATCTTGTGGAGGGAGAGAGCCGGTACCAGTGAGCAGTGTGTAAAGGATCTTGTGGAGGGAGAGAGTCGATACCAATGAGCAGTGTGTACAGGGTCTTGTGGAGGGAGAGAGTTGTTACCAGTGAGCAGTGTGTACAGGGTCCCTTGGAGGGAGAGAGCCGGTACCAGTGAGCAGTAGTAAAGGGTCTTGTGGAGGGAGAGAGCCGGTACCAGTGAGAAGTGTGTACAGGGTCCAGAGTCTCGTAGAGGGAGAGCCGGTACCAGTGAGCAGTGTGTAAATGGTCTTGTGGAGGGAGAGAGCCGGTACCAGTGAGCAGTGTGTACAGGGTCTTGTGGAGGGAGAGAGCCAGTACCAGTGAGAAATGTGTACAGGGTCTTGTGGAGGGAGAATCAGTACCAACGAGCAGTGTGTAAAGGGTCTTGTGGAGGGAGAGCCGGTACCAGTGAGCAGTGTGTAAAGGGTCTTGTGGAGGGAGAGCCGGTACCAGTGAGCAGTGTGTACAGGGTCTTGTGGAGGGAGAGCCGGTACCAGTGAGCAGTGTGTACAGGGTCTTGTGGAGGGAGAGAGCCAGTACCAGTGAGAAATGTGTACAGGGTCTTGTGGAGGGAGAATCAGTACCAACGAGCAGTGTGTAAAGGGTCTTGTGGAGGGAGAGCCGGTACCAGTGAGCAGTGTGTAAAAGGTCTTGTGGAGGGAGAGAGCCGGTACCAGTGAGAAGTGTGTACAAGGTCTTGTGGAGGGAGAATCAGTACCAGTGAGCAGTGTGTAAAGAGTCTTGTGGAGGGAGAGAGCCGGTACCAGGGAGCAGTGTGTACAGGGTCTTGTGGAGGGAGAGAGCCGGTACCAGTGAGCAGTGTGTAAAAGGTCTTGTGGAGGGAGAGCCGGTACCAGTGAGCAGTGTGTACAGGGTCTTGTGGAGGGAGAGAGCCAGTACCAGTGAGCAGTGTGTAAAGGGTCTTGTGGAGGGAGAGAACCAGTACCAGTGAGAAGTGTGTAAAGGGTCTTGTGGAGGAAGAATCAGTACCAGTGAGAAGTGTGTACAGGGTCTTGTGGAGGGAGAGTCGGTACCAGTGAGCAGTGTGTAAAGAGTCTTGTGGAGGGAGAGAGCCGGTACCAGTGAGCAGTGTGTAAAGAGTCTTGTGGAGGGAGAGAGCCGGTACCAGTGAGCAGTGTGTACAGGGTCTTGTGGAGGGAGAGAGCCGGTACCAGTGAGCAGTGTGTACAGGGTCTTGTGGAGGGAGAGAGCCGGTACCAGTGAGCAGTGTGTAAAGGGTATTGTGGAGGGAGAATCAGTACCAGTGAGAAGTGTGTACAGGGTCTTGTGGAGGGAGAGTCGGTACCAGTGAGCAGTGTGTAAAGAGTCTTGTGGAGGGAGAGAGCCGGTACCAGAGAGCAGTGTGTAAAGAGTCTTGTGGAGGGAGAGAATCAGTACCAGTGGGCAGTGTGTACAGGGTCTTGTGGAGGGAGAGAGCCGGTACCAGTGATAAGTGTGTAAAGGCTCTTGTGGAGGGAGAGAGCCGGTACCAGAGAGCAGTGTGTAAAGGATCTTGTGGAGGGAGAGAGCCGGTACCAGTGAGCAGTGTGTACAGGGTCTTGTGGAGGGAGAGAGCCGGTACCAGTGAGAAGTGTGTAAAT
>JAXIVJ010012086.1:0-25000 GCA_036785665.1 Chirona hameri | reverse complement strand
GATGAGAAAGGAATACAAATATGAACACATTCATAAGTCAAGTTAAATTTGCAAACGCAAGAACCCATGTTGAATGCGAAGACCAATGGGGCATTTTTGCACTGTGACCTTATCAGGTCAAGTTTGGTAATTCCAGGGTTATGGGTACTGGGTAGCTCTTGCAATAACTCATTTTCATAATCCAAATAAAGCAAAGGGGTTTTGACATTTTTGTTTGTTGTTAAAACATCCCGAATAACTTCAAATATGACCTTGACCTGACCTTGACCTGGTCTGTGGTCAAAACAATGTTTAGCTTAAACTAACTAAGTCATGTTATATACATCACCTGACGCGTCTCAACGATTTCAACACATTGCTGAAACCACATCACGAATAATTATGCCTTTGACAAGTTTATTCCTGAAAAACAATGTTCCGGCTTTTAGAACCTCCATTCAGTGACCTCTTGTGACCTTACCATTAACCTAGGTAGAGCATGTCCAATGGCATACTCCATATAACAAATGTACTTTCCGTCCGACCGGGTAATTCCTGGCAGCCGGCAGAATTTAGAGGCGAAAGTTTTACGTGCCCGACAAGCGTTGTTCACGACCCTGGGGGGGTTGGCTGCGGTTCGGCAGTCGGCAGCAGCGGGGATAACGGAAAGAGGAGAAGGGTGAAAGGTATGACGTCACACGGCTGAGGTTCCGGCGGTCGGTACGAAGCGACCGCAGGATGAAATGTCATGTTAAGTAGCGCATCGCGGCATTCAGTGTTCATAAGACGCCTACATGTGATGACGCATGATCAAAGGGGCGGGGCTTAGAGCCTGCTGGTGACCGGCGAACCGCAGGGGACCGTGAACAAGGCCCAAAGCCCAAGAATCAGGGTAACGGTGGGCCTGACGTCACCGTCGCGGCCGGGCAATAAAATCAAGGTTCAATGTTACTATCACCGTTGTTGGTCTGGAGTCATGGGGGAAGCTTTATGACGTCACCAGCTTCTGGCTACGAGCGAATCTTAGGCCGACCCGATCGGACTTAATGGCTACGAGCGGTAGGTTTCGTCCCGATCGGACTTAATGGCTACGAGCTGTAGGCCGACCCGATCAGACTTAATGGCTACAATCTGTAGGCCGACCCGATCGGACTTAATGGCTACGAGCTGTAGGCCGACCCGATCGGACTTAATGGCTACGAGCTGTAGGCCGACCCGATCGGCCTTAATGGCGGGGTTTGGTTAGATTAGGTTAGTTTCATTAATTCCAATCGGTTCGGCCTACCGCTCGTAGCTATTAAATCGGGGCGGCCTAAGACTCGCTCGTCGCCAGATCTGGTGACGTCATAAAGCTTCCCTATGATTCCAGACCAACAACGGTGATAGTAACCTTAAACCTTGATTGTATTGCCCGGCCGCGACGGTGACGTCAGGCCCACCGTTACCAGAATCAGAACCTTCAATTTGTTCATATGTTCCAGCATTACCAGCAATAATGCTGTGACTGGCATCCTCCCTCGCCGTGGAGCCAGTGAAGAGTGGTACTCAAGAGACCTGTCTGCGAACAGCTCAGTTCAGAACTTATGTTCAGCTATGGGGCTTAGTTATGTAGACTTATGGGATCAGTTATATGAGTGGTGTAGGTACTATATGAAAGATGGGCTTCACTTATCGGATGAGGGGGCAAGGGCTTTGGGAGATGCCTACAGAAGCGTCATTCAGGGAAACTAAGTAGGAGGGGGGGGGGGGGGAGGGAATACTAGTACCAGGGCATCAGGAAGTAAGCATTGGCAGAAGTTCATGTCAGAATAGGACAGTAGATCAAATTCCCTCAGAATTAGTAGTCGGCTCAAAGTAAGATCACATGTGTGTTGCTGAATGCCCAAAGTATTAGGTCTAAATTTGATGAGTTTGAGTGTTATGTTGCCCTTGAAAAGCCTGATATCATTTGTGTAACCGAACATGGGTTAGTGAGGGGTATAATAGAGATAGGCTACAGGATTTAGAGTTACAAGGGTATAACATGTTCTCATACTGCAGAGAATCACGGCAGGGGGGCAGAGTGTTTGTATATGTAACTAGCTTGTATTGCACTACTAGAGTTGATGATTCTGGTGAAGTAAAAGAAGTAGAATCAATCTGGCTCGACATTAAAATTGGTACAGGAAACAAAGGAAGGTTGAGGATATGTGCATTTTACAGACCAGGAAATCTTCCAAGGAACTCCCAAGCTGAAAACAGACCAAGATATTTGTGAGGAAATATGTAGGAACTTTCGGGCTCAGTCTCTTATTATGGGAGCTTTTAACTTAAGAGGATACGAAAGCATAGCAGAGGAAACAAGTGAGTGTAAGTTGTATAGGCAAATCTTTGAAGAGGAGCTTTTTATGCATCAGTTTGTAACAGAGCCAACCAGACATTGCTCCATTCTAGACCTTGTATTATCAGGCAACAGTGATCTAGTTAGTACCATAAGTATTTGTGAAGGTCTAGGAACCAGCGATCACAATATGGTTAAATTAAATATCTCATCAGAAATGAGGCCCTTACCTTCTTATGGTTCCAAACTTCAACCGGGCTGATTTTGATGGCATTAGAAATGACCTCACACATATAAAATGGAACGTTGAGTTGGCAGGTTTAGATGCATGTGAGGCCTGGAATGTTTTCCAAGCTAGATTAAACCAAATTCAGAATCAGCATATACCCCTCAGGCACAAGCGTAACAGAACCAAGGGCAACCCAGTGTGGCTTACCCCAGAAGTAAGGAGTGCTATACAAGCTAAAAGAAGTGCATTTGGCATTTTGAAGGGATCTTCACTAGATATACATCAGAAGGCCTACCAGAATGCAAGAAATTCAGTTAAGAAAAAGGTCAGAGCAGCTAAAAGGGTAAAGCAACTTGATTTAGCTAGACATTGTAAAGCAGATAGCAAGAAGTTCTTCAGTTTTTTATAAGTTCAGTACAGTTTCCAAAAATATAGGCCCATTTAAGGTAGATGTGTTAGTTAGCAAGGACAGTGAAATGGTTGAAGTGCTTAATGATCAGTTCCAATCTGTGTTTACATCGAGGACCAGAGTAGTATTACAGTACTTCAGCCTGAGCCAGATACAGAGGAGACTATAGGAGAGCTAGGTGGCATAAGTAGTGAACTTGTTCTAGAATATCTAAGGAAAGTAAGGTCAAAAAAGGCAGAAGGACCTGATGAAATCCATGCTAGACTTTTAGGAGAATCTGAAAGAGAGTTGTCAGTTCCATTAACCATAATATTTTATAAATCACTCACAGATACTAAAATTCACTTGATTGGAAAAGAGCACATGTTGTTCCTATTCATAAAGAGGGAAATAGAAGTAAAGAGGAAAGCTATAGACCGATTAGTCTGACCTCTTTAGTCTGCAAGGTGCTTGATTCCTTGAATCAATCATCAAGGATAAGATTGTTGAATTCTTGGAGCAAAATGAACAAGGATACACAGCATGGCTTTAGGAAGGGCCATTCTTATTTAACTAATCTTCTGGATTTTTGGATGTTGCAACAGATAGCTTTGATCAGGGTAAACAGCTAGATGTAGCTGTTTACCCTGATCTAGGGCCTTGATCTATACAGACCTTGAATGCGACAACCAAAGGCAACAAAGGCATGCGCAAGGTTTGGTTTGTGGACCAAGCACCGTATCCTCTTGCGACCAAGGTGCTAATTGGAACTCACCCTGTTCCGAGGGGTATGGAGAGCCGGGCAGACTTTTTCAGAGGCCCGCCGAGGGATTGAACCCCGGTCCCCGGCACAGAAGGCAAATACCTTACCACTGCGCCTAGTTGCTCCCCACACATGTATGCGCAAGGCCGTATATACCATGCGCATATTTTGGCATAGCTGCGCCATATTTGTCTCTTTTATTATTACTAAAGTAATGCCATTTGGTTTTCGCCTAATTGCCTTGTGGGAAATATGTGATATGTAGGCATATGAACAGGGGGGGGGGGCAGGGGCGGCAGAAGAGGGGGCATGGTAGCTTCCCCCCGTCAAGAAGTTTGGGAACAAATATATAAAATATATAAAAGACCGTGTCCAGGTATGTCGGGCACGTAAAACTTTCCTCTCTAAATTCTGCCGGCCAACAGGAATTGCGCGAGCGGGACTCGGGTGGTGAGTTCAGGACCTGCGCAACAAGCTCTGCTTAGCGTGGGTCCTGACTCCTGACCTCGAAAATCCATCCATATAAAACATTCAGACTAAATTTATCATACAAAATAAATATGTCCGTGAAGTTAGCCAACAGCCAACAAAACGGAAAGTTGCAACGGCCGAATTGTTCGCCTAAAATACGCATGTAGGTCAAGTCGCATACGAGGATCACGAATCTGGTGTTATTTGTAATGCCAAGGTCATAGGTCAAGGTCAAATGCGTAAATAAGGTTGTGTACCTTTATGTACCTTTTTACGGACAAACGGTACACCGCACAGCCTCGCAATGGCCACCATTCGAAAGAGCGGCACAAAATGAAGGTGGGGTTTGTCACGTGGCTCGGTCTCGCTATCAGTACACTAGAAGTGCAGAAGACAACGTACTGCGTCCGACCGTCTCTCGGCGACTGCCGCCTTGTTTATTGTCGTCGGCATGGCAACGGCGCATGACGTCACACGTAAACAATAGCGATTGCGCAATGCCACATCTCCCTTTCTTTTCCGGGAACACGCTGCGCTGGCGTAAGCAATACATGAACACACGAATAGAACACTGAATTAAATGGCTTCACAAACAGTGTGCACGAGTAGGTGCCAACAGCAAATAAGGATGATAATAAAGAAACACACACGCACACACACCAATCTTACACTCTGGTTACACCGCACCTGTGCGGACACACCTTAAACCTAGACACGCTTATGTTACATAATCCTGCAGGTGGGAAGGGGGGCGTGAGACCCTGGTGGACCGACGCCGAGGAGGAGAGACATGTGGATGAGGTGTCACTTGTTCAGTGCCTCCCCTTTGAGCACAGTGCGATCTACCGTCATCAGAGAGGCCGCCATGGTCGGGAGCAGGAGGTTGAGGGGGCCGCGGCAGCAGGGGTGATTGCGGTGGAGTGTTACGATTTAGCCGGAGCCAGTCAAGGGGCCGCTCAGGGGGATCTTGGGCAACAACTCCCGGGTCCTCGCCCGTAGCCAGCAAATGGCGCCGATTGCGCCGGTAGACGTAGTTGTCCACCCGAACCAAATACGAGCGATCGGCCACAGAGCGCAAGCAAATACCCGGCGTCCATGTAGATTGGCCGGGCAGACGCATCCGCACCGTTTCGCCCTCAAGGAGAGAGCGTAAGTTCCGAGTGCCGCGGTTAAAATACCCGGCCTGTCGCGCCCTCGCGTTGACCACGGCATCTCGTACTGGAATGGACGATGTGGGAGATAGAGTGGACCGAGCCGTGGGAAGAAACGTCCGGCATGGCCGTCCAAACAGGAGCTGTGTCGGAGATACACCTGTCGACTCACTTGGCGCATTCCGCCACATCAGCAGCGCCCAGATCGGATCCTGACCGGCATCCAGCGCTTTGCGCCACAGGGTTTTAACCGTCTTGACCGCATTTTCAGCTTTACCATTGGACTGCGGAAAGGTGGGACTAGAGGTACGGTGCTCGATGTCCAGATCCCGCGTATAAGCAGTGAAGTCGGCACTCGCATACTGGGGCCCATTGTCACTTACGAGCACCTCGGGAATGCCATAACGCGCAAAATGTGCAGATAGTGCCCGAATAACCTGGGCAGTTGACGGACTGGGCAAGCGATCAACCTCAATATAGCTGCTATAGTAGTCGACCAGAACGGAATACGTACTTCCATTTATCTCAAACAGGTCCGTGGCAACCGTTTGCCATGGCCGATCAGGCACCTCACGTGAGTGCAACGGTTCTCTGGCCTGCGCCGGCCGATGCGCGAGGCATACTGGGCATTTCAAGATAGCCTCGCGCAGCTGTGCGTACATCCCAAGCCAAAACACACTCTCGCGTGCCAGTCGGACAATCGAGGCTAGCCCTATGTGACTGCGGTGAAGTTGCGACAGGACTTCGCCCTGCTGACTGAACGGTATCACAAGGCACCGATACTTAAAAACCAAACCGTCCTGAACAGCAAGGTCGTCCCGAAGCGGAAAATAGCAACGAATGACTTCAGGTACCGCCCGACGACTGTCAGGCCAGCCCACCTGGATCTGAGCCATCAGCCTGGACAGCACAGGATCAGAAGCGGTCGCCGTGCGAATCAGCGCCAGTCTCCTGGGAGAAACGGAGACGCCTTTGCTCAGGTCCACCTGCTCCAACTGGGCCGCAAACACAGCCTGGGGAAGAGGGAGGGACGCCCGACTCAGTGTATCTGCGACATATAGCTGACTACCGGGTTGGTAAACGATGGTGTAGTCATAGCGCTGAATAGTCATCAGCATTCGCTGTAGGCGAAGCGGGGCGTCACCCAGGGGCTTGGACTGAATCGCCACCAGTGGTTTGTGGTCGGTAACAACCGTCACAGGGCGCGCATATAGGAACTGGTCCAACCTGACAAGAGCGAATGTAATGGCTAACAGCTCTTTTTCGATCTGGGAGTAGGCCTTCTCGGCAGACGTGAGCGCACGAGAGCAGTACATAACGGGATTCCCGTCCTGAAGGAGACAGGCCCCCAGTCCCGACATGGAAGCATCACACTGAACTGTTGCCTCTCGGCGGGGGTCATAAAAACGCAACACAGGAGCAGAGGTAAGTAGGCACTTGACTCTATCAAAAGCCCGCTGACACGATTCACTCCAGTACCAGCCAACAGACCGCTGAGTGAGCTGTCTGAGGGGAGCCAGCACCTCATGCCAAGGAACCTCTTTAGTTCAGGGACCGAGGTTGGCGCTGGAAACTCTGTTATGGCCTGGATCCTAACTGGGTCAGCCTTCAGACCCTGGTCACTCAAAATGTGGCCCATCCACTTGACCGACCTGACTTTGAACTGGAATTTCTCTGGGTTGAGACGCAAGTTGCGCTCCTCCGCTCTGCAGAGAAACGCCTTGAGATTGGCATCGTGGTCCGCCTCTGAAGTACCAAAAATTATGAAGTCGTCCGCTATCACTTCAACGCCCCGCAGGCCGGTCACCAGCTCGTGCATTGTGCGCTGCCACAATTCCGGTGCTGACTTAATGCCATATGGGAGGACCTCCCAGCGGTATCGGCCAAAGGGCGTGTGAAAAGTGCACAGCTTGGCCGAAGCGTCACAGAGACCGATGTGCCAGAACGCCTGGCTGGCGTCAACAACTGAGAAAACCTTAGCATCACTGAGTCGGGTCGTCACTTCATCGACAGTTGGCGTGGGGTAATGCTCTCGCTGCACCGCCTTATTCAAAGTTTTGGGATCCAGACACAGACGAATATCCCCGCTGGGCTTATCAACTATCACGAGGTTTGACACCCAGGGGGTGGGCTCAGTCACAGGTGATATCAGCTTCTGTGCCACCAGATCATCCAGTTTACGTTTCAGCCTGTCTCTGACATGCACTCTGACACGGCGCGGAGGTTCCGCCACAGGAGCGACCTGGGGGTCTGTGACAATTGTGTGACCGTGAACAACCCGTCCCGGTTTGGCTGTATCAAATACCTGCTTAAACTCAGACAAGACACCAGCCTTAGTCAGACCCTCCGCGGGGCCCTCGGCACCTGACACCTTGGGGACATAGTCTAGCGGGTTCACATCCTTTACCTCAATGAGGCCTAGGTCCACAGAGGACTGCAAGCTGAGGATAGGCATGACATCTTTGTTGACAACCCTGCACTTCAGCACCACAATCCGCCCAGACGGCTCATTAACGAGACGCAGATGGGCCCTGCCCACAGTACTAACAAGAGAGCCATCATACATGCGAATGGCTGAGACGCCTGACTGCAGATGGTGGTGGGAGTGATCACCGGTAACGCGCACATAATCGCACAAAGAGAGCACATTGCACTCAGACCCCGAATCTACAAGAAATCGGAGTGACTCTCCCGAACGAGATACTAGTGTCTTAAACACTCTAGCCGCGCACGGGGTACCTGGTTCTGGGTCTTGTAGAGCACCGACAGCATAGAGCGGCTCCTCCTGGTCATCCTCAGCGGCCGGAGTCCCACCGGCAGTCTCCACCGCCGCAACTGTGCCGCCAATGCGGGCCGACCCGGCCGAGAACAGCTGATCGGGATTTCCCCGTCGAGCCGCCCGGCCGCCGCCAGAGTCGCCGTCAGCTGAGCGGGGATTCCCCCGCCAGGCGGCTGGGCCGCCGCCGCGAAGGTCGCCGTGACCTTGAACCGTTGGTCGAGCAGCAGACGGCCGGCAGCAGGCCGAAAAATGATTCCGGCCTCCACATGCGTTGCACGCTTTACCCCACGCTGGACACTGAGACCGCCGCATCACGTGCACTCGGGCACAGAACCGACACTGCCCGTTTGCGTTACCCGAGGACGGGGCTAGCTGGGACACCGCACTGACCTCACTGGTGGACTGGTGCACATCCTCAAGACGCGCAGCCCCCATGCTCTGCTGATCACGTGTTGAAGCCTCTTCTGAGATGGCGATGTCTATCGCTTCCTGTAACGTCAGCTTGGCCCGGCGAAGGAGAGCGCGCTGTGTCGCCCGGTCGCGCACACCCATCACCAGACGGTCACGGATCATATTGTCAGCATCAGGAAACTCACACGTAGCCGCCAGAGAGCGGAGAGCCGCCAAATAGCTGGTGACACTCTCACCAGGACGCTGGACTCGCGTGTTGAAGGTGAAGCGTTCCAATATCACATTTCGCCGGGGGTTACAGTAGGCTTCAAAAGCGGCCAGGAGTGCCGGCAGACCATCAGCCTCCTGCCACTCAAAATGGGTCGCAATCTCCTGCGCATTCACCCCAGCATAGTTAAAGAAAGTACCGAGCTGTACCGCCATGGGCTTTGTTGAGAGCTCCCGCGCCGCTGCGTAATACTGCCAGTCCCGGCCCCATCGCGCCCACTCGGCGGCCATGTTCGCCGCACCGAAATTCAGCTCAGATGGCGAGCGAAGATTCATGGTGAATATCTCGGTATTGCTGATTGAAAGTTGCTTCAGGCAACGACGAGAGGACGAAGGTAAGTAGGTTCAGCTTCTGACACCATGTCACGTGGCTCGGTCTCGCTATCAGTACACTAGAAGTGCAGAAGACAACGTACTGCGTCCGACCGTCTCTCGGCGACTGCCGCCTTGTTTATTGTCGTCGGCATGGCAACGGCGCATGACGTCACACGTAAACAATAGCGATTGCGCAACGCCACAGGGTTTTCTTCGGAATTTCGGAATTTCGGAATTTCGATTTAGGTCACCCAAGGTCACCCATCAAGGTCAAACTATCAAAATCAATCAACACCGACCTTATGTACCTTTTTACGGATAAACGGTACACAGTACAGCCTCGCAATGGCACCATTCGAAAGAGCGGCTCAAAATGAAGGTGGGGTTTTCTTCGGAATTTCGATTAAGGTCACCCAAGGTTGCCCATCAAGGTCAAACTATCAAAATCAGTTACAATCATGAATCAACCTTATGCACCTTTTTACGGACAAACGGTGCTTTGCACGGTTTTTTATATGGCACCATTCGAAAGAGCGCCTCAAAATGAAGGTGGAGTTTTCCTCGGAATTTCGATTAAGGTCACCCAAGGTCACCCATCAAGGTCAAACTATCAAAATCAATCAAAATCGACCTTATGTACCTTTTTACGGACAGACCGTGCTTTGCACATTTTTTAATGGCAGCATTCGAAAGAGCGCCTCAAAATGAAGGTGGGGGTTTGCCTCGGAATTTCGATTTAGGTCACCCAAGGTCACCCATCAAGGTCTAACTATCAAAATCAATCAAAATCGACCTTATGTGCCTTTTCAGGGTCAAACGGTGCTTTGCACGTTATTTTTAAATGGCACCATTCGAAAGAGCCCCTCAAAATAAGGGGGGGGGGGGTTCCTCTGAATTTCGATTTTGGGGTTACCCATGGTCACCCATCAAGGTCAAACTATCAAAATCAATCAAAATCGACCTTATGTACCTTCTCACGGACAAACGGTACACTGCACGGCTTCGCAATGGCCACCATTCGAAAGAGCGGCTCAAAATGGAGGTGTAGTTTTCCTCAGAATTTCGATTTAGGTCACCCAAGGTCGCCCATCAAGGTCAAACTATCCAAATCAATTAAAATCGACCTTATGTACCCTTTTACGGACAAAAGGTGCTTTGCACGTTTTTTATATGGCACCATTCGAAAGAGAGTCTCAAAATGAAGGTGGGGTTTTACTCAGAATTTCGATTAAGGTCACACAAGGTCACCCATCAAGGTCAAACTATCAAAATCAACAAAAATCGACCTTATGTACCTTTTTACGGACAGACGGTGCTTTGCACGTTTTTTTATAAATGGCACCATTCGAAAGAGTGCCTCCAAATTAAGGTGGTGTTTTCCTCTGAATTTCGATTTATTATATTGTATTAAACAATTAAAACACTCCATTTTAAAATGGCTATTCCGAGTGTCGAGTCAGGGTTAGGAAGAGAGACATGTTAAAAGACACTCGGTATACAACACACAATAAGATCAAATTAATATAAAAGTGCACACGGGCTATAGGAAATAAAACACACACGCACACACACACACGCAGTCACACACTCATTTTCCTCGCTTCACACAACTAAAAGTTCGGACACTGCACGCTTAAAAGCCCCCAGGGATAAATCTCGAATCTCCAGCGGGAGGCGGTTATATAACTGCGCCGTACAAAAAAGAAGGCGCCGCCTGCCTGCTTCGGTTCTCGCGCGCGGGATCTGCGTCCTGCCGGGTGGTTCGAGAGCGAAGAGTAGAGTTGACCTGAAGCTGAGAGGAAAGAGCCACTGGCTCCCCGGTGCAGCGAATTTTGTGCAGAAAATGTAATGAGTGAAGTTCGTACAACTGGCGGGCGGTAGGCCAGCCCAGTTCGCAGGGCCTATTTTAACATGTTAACTGGGGGGGGGGGGGGGCAAATGCCCCTCCCCCAGTGAGCCGTTTTGCCCCCCCCCCCCCAGTCAAGAAATGTTGCCCACCCTGATTTCAGTGTTTCCATGTCATTTTTCGCTTGATAGGTATTCAATTAAAATAAAATATGTTTACCTGGTGATAAATGTATACAAATCCAATGCAAATGTCATGATATTCCTAAGTTTTAGTATTTCTCAGCCAAAATAAGTATCTTTACATTATTTCCGGAGTATCTTGAATTTCAATATCCTTTGAACATCACCCAGTGGCGGCAGAGTGGGGGAGAGGGGGGTGTTGTTGGATCAGGAACGTCGCCACACAATTTGGAGTGGGTGGGGGCAACTGCTGAGCCGATTGCGTTCAAATTTGGAGTGTGGTTAGGGATCTCTCAGCCGCCACATTCTCACAAGTCAGGGGTGGGGTGCTTCTGCACGTGCACACGTGTGCACCACGTATTTGTATCTCGGAAACTACTTCCCTGATCGAGTTGAAATTCACCATACATTTCCTTTGCGTTCGCTCGTTCATCGCCAACTACGGCGCCTTACTGGTTCGGTAAAAACAGTTATGGAAGAAAAATGACGTATGACCTCAGGGTGAATATATTTTACATCGTGGAGGTCACAGGATACAAATACCACATGGATCTTTGCATTGGCGAATCCAGAACGGGTGGTTGGGGGGGGGGGGGAATTCCAAAAAGTGTCACACAATTATGAAAACGCATCGGATTTGGCTTGCTTATGCATTGATAGCTGATTTAACCCGCGCCGTGCCGGGGGGGGGGGCGTTTAGATGCCCCCCCCCCTCCTACAGGTTTTTCAAGGATAGCGGAAAAACGGGGGCGCGCAGCGCCACCGTTTTTAGCACAGCTGCTCAAACATCAATTGTCCACATTATGTTAAAAAATACCTCGGTTCATCTCAGGTCAGGTCACCAGACCAAGTCACGTGACCCCAGCTCCAAAAAAGCTTGTGGTCACACCATAGCCACAGTTTTTGGTCGATAGACATCATACTTACAGGATTTGATAAAGTCCTAGGTACCTACAATTCGTTTATCTCGGATGTTTGATATCAGTGACCTAAGGTCGGGTCAATTTCGTGACCTACCCATTATAAGTCAATGGGGAAATATTCAAATGCTTCCTATTCTGAGGATACGCACGATATCAGCCCAATTCCTTCTAGATCATGTTATCATAGGACATTCTTGAAGACCCAGGTGCAATTTTCGTTCAGTGACCCCTACAGGGTCAGCCGAGGTCATCCGAGGTCACCAACACTTTTGTGTCAATAAATCTCGACAAAACAAAGATAGATAAGTGAAACTGCCACCAATGTGTTTGTCTCGTCGAGGCACGTCTCCCAATGTCCAGCATGACCTAATTGGGTCACCACTTGACCTTGACCTGAGGTCAAATATCTAAGTTGACCTAACCTGGTCACCATGAATATGATTCGAAGTGCCTTGACGAGACAAACACGATGACGTCAAAATTATTTCCTTATCATATTCAGGTAAAAAGTAATTTGTGAAAACTCTTTTGCTAAAAAATAGTTTTTTTACATTTGATGAGCTCTGGAGCCTGAGCTATTGATCTGAGCTGAAATCTGAGGACACGTGGCGATCCGTGTCGATTGAATGTTTCAAGAGCTTTCCATTGTGTTTTTCCGTGTGTTCCTAGCTAGCATTCCTGTGATATCTGGAGGTTTCTGGAGTGAAGTCCTAAAAATGGAAAATTTGAACTTTGATAACCTCTGGTGACCTCAATATTGTCCTGTTAAAAAAAAATGCCGAAAGAGTTTCAAAATGCTTTTGGACAAGCTTTCGAACGATGTTTTCGGGCTTGGTGTACGTCCCATAGGAGCCGAGTTCGAGAGGGGGGGGGGCGTCGAAACGCCCCGCCCCTATGATCTCGAAAACCACGCAACGTAACAAGCAAAAAACGGTGTTAGATTGGTCGAGACAAGCTCTATGGAAAGTATATCGGTATTTTTTTTTAGGTCAGGTCAATATTGAGGTCACCAGAGGTGATCAAAGGTCAGATTTTACAGTTTTAGGACTTCGCTCCAGAAATCCCCAGATATCACATGAACTATGATAGCTAGGAACAAACAGAAAAGTAATGGAAAGCTCTTGAAAAATTAAATCGTCAGGGTGTCCTCAGATTTTAGCTCAGGTCAATAGTTTAGGCTCCAGAGGTCATCAAATGTCAAAAATGTTATTTTTTTGGCAAAACTGTTTTTCACAAATAACGTTTTACCTAATAAAGATAAAGCATTACGTTTGACGCCATCATGTTTGTCTCGTCAAGGCGCTTTGAATCATGTTAATGTTGACTAGGTTAGGTCAACTGAGAAATTTGATCACAGGTCAAGGTCAAGTGGTGACCCAATTAGATCATGTTGCATATTGGGGGACGTGTCTCGACGAGACAAACACATTGGTACCGTTTGCACTTCTCTATCGTCATTATGTCGATAGTTATTGACAAAACAGTGTTGGCGGTCACGAAATTGACCTGACCTTAGGTCACCGATATAAAACAAAATCCGAGATAAACAAATTGTAGGTATCTATCATCTTATCAAATCCTGCAAGATTGAAACCGATCGGCCTAAAACTGTGGCTGCAGTACTACCGCAAACGTTTTGGAGGTGGGGTCATCACCTGACCAGGTCTGGTGACCTGACCTGAGATGATCCGAGATCAAGAATTTTACATAATGCGGGTAGTTCATTTCCGAACAGGTATGCAAAAAACGGCGGCGTGCAGCGCCGCCATTTTTGCGCTATCTGCGAAAAACCGGGTGGGTGGGTGGATTTCGCCCCCCCCCCCCTCCCTCCTCGTCCAGGGCGCGTGTTAAAGCTAACTTTCCTTAGTAAAAGTTGCTGAGATTTTCTTCTATATCAGGACATGTGTCAATCTTACGCCGATTTCAGGCGGTGTGGGGGGGCATTTTTCCCAACCCTAGATCCGCCACTGGATCTTTGTATTTTGCAAAAGATGTGGGACTCTGGGTAAAATTGGGCAAATTTGTCCATTTCCTGTGGATTTATATGCATTTTCATGTTTCTTCAATGACTTATAATTGGGAAGTCACAAAATAGACTTCACCTTAGGTCACCGATATAAAAATAATCCGAAATAGCAGAATTGTAGGTGTTTGTAACAGCTGCTTAAATCCTGTGAGTATTCAACTGATCGGTCAAACAATGTGCTACGGCGGCACGACCTCACATTTTTTGGAGGTGGGATCACTAGACTTGACTTAGTGACGTGACCTGAGGACACCCGAGGTAAACAAATTAACAGGATTTTGGCAATTGATAGGCAAGCAGTTGTATCAAAAATGGCGGCGCGAAATGGCGTCGTTTTCCGCTATTTCCAAAACAAATCTAAGGGGGATGGCATCCGCCCCCACTGGCGGATCCAGGGGCGGACATCAGGGGCAACCCCCCCCCCCCACACACACACACACACAATAATCTGGGGGGGCATGCAATACAAGCATCCCCCCCCTCCTGCGCGTTCCCTGCACTGATCGTGAAAAAACAATGATCTTAGGAGAAAACTTCATGAAAACGGAAGTTTTTCTTTTCTCAAGTGATTGAATTTGAAGTTTGTATATATCCCTTACTTTCAATGATAGACAAAACAGCACACCTGATGCAATTCATGCAGCCCCGCGGTGACACGCGCCCCGCTGGGAGGGGGAGGGAGAATTTGCCCCCTCCCGTATTTTCTCAATAACTTTAAAACTGTGATAGATATCATCGTGAAACTTGCAGTACCTTATATTGCACCCATTATAAGTCTTCTCACTAAATTTCAATGAAATTTATGTAGTATTTTGGGAGATAATAACGTTTTAATGACGTCATGTCATGCCATTTTTGGTGGAAAACAATAAATGTTGGGAAATTTGTAAACATAGAGTTTCAAAGCAAATTGCAAATAAAAAACGTCAAAAGAAAGGAAATTACATTTTCTTCCAAATAGCTGTCTCGGATTTGTGTGTTGTTTTTTTACCCCCCAATTTTTTTTTCTCGGAAAAATGTCCACAAAATCAATTTTTGTGAATTCGAAAAGTGAATTTCTTAAGCTCGAATACCAAAATCAAGTGACTGGCCCAAATCCGCTGAGGAAAAAAATGGGGTACCTTTTGCCACAAAAAGGTGCCCCAAAAAATGGGGATACCTTTTTGCCCCCCCCCCCCCCCCCCCCCCAGTGGTTTTCCCTTAAAATAGGCCCTGCCAGTTCGTCTCGCACGTCCGATATGTGGTCGAATTTGCGTCGGCCAGAGACAACGCGCAGCGCAAAATTGAGGATCTTTTGGAGGCGCTGTATATTTTTCTCTGACCCGTTTCCAAAGACAGCAAGACAGTATTGGACGTGCGATAGGACCGAGGCATTGACCAGGGTAGGCAGAACGTCGGGCGGGATCTGATGACGCACGTGGGACAGGCCGATGAGGATACCTGTGTCGTGTGTCGTGCATCGTGCATCGTGCATCGTGCATCGTGCATGCTGTGCCGCGTTTGTTGGCCGCCCGCCCCGTGTGTACTGACCGCCCGCCGAGACTGTACCTTGTCGGAGGCTGTATAGGACAGAGGCTGTACGGGGCGGGGCTACCGGCGGCAGCCATGCTTCCCGCCGGCCCCCAGCGGAGAGGATTTGGTAGCGTCACGTGACATGACGTAGCGTGGGCTTGAAGTTTTCCCTTCACCATTGACTTAACATGTAAACTGACCCAACTTATGACCTTAAAATTTCGGTCACCGGGTGGTAAATAGAATGTGTTTTTGGCACAGCTGTTAAGTTCATTTTATTCTGTTTATGAGAATGCCCACTTTTAAGCCTCAAGAGTGTCTGAAATGCGCCTAAATATTGGCCAAAGGTATGCATGTAAACCCTCGCCCTGGTGGTGTGGGGGTCATTTTGAACCCCCCACCCCTGAGTTTTTCGGGAATAGCGAGAAAACGGCGCTGCGCAGCGCCGTTTTTTTTGGCACAGCTATTCGGACATCAATTACCCACATTTTGTGAAAGTTTTAACTGCAGGTCATCTCAGGTCAGGCCACCAGGTCACGTCAAGTGATCTTATCTCCCAAAATGTTTGTGGTCATGCCAAAGCCAGTGTTTGTCCGAGAGATTTGAAACTTTCAGGATTGCATAAGGCCATACGTACCTACAATTCGTTTATCTCGGATTTTTTGTATCGGTGACCTAAGGTCAGGTCAATTTCGTGACCTCCCATTATAAGTAAATGGGAAAATATACAAATGCTTCCTATTCAGAGAAAATGCATTAGATCAGGCCAATTCTTTAATAATCATACTATTTTAGCTTATTATTGATGACCCGGGTGCAATTGTTGCTCTGTGGCATCTGCAAGGTGAGCTGAGGTCAGCTCAGGTCACCAGCATTTTTTGCCAATAACTCTTGATATAATAAAGATAGAGACGTGCAAACGACACCACTGTGTTTTCTCGTCGAGTCGCGGCGCCCCATATGCAACATGACCTACCTTGGTCACCAAATGACCTTGACCTGAGGTCAAATTTTGAAGTTGATCTAACTAGGTCACCATTACTATGGTTCGAAGTGCCTTGACGAGAGAAACACGATAGTGTTAAAATCATTGTTATATATCTAACCAATACAACGGTATTTATGAAAGCATTTGGGAAAACAATGCCCACACGACCTTTGGTGACCTCTGGGGCCTAAACTATTGACCAGAGCTTTTGTTAATTTGATAACACTCAAGCAATTAAATTTTTCATGAGCTTTCGGTTGCCTTTTCCGTTCGTTCCTAGCTATTATAGTTCCCAAGATATTTGGGGGGGGGGTTTCTGTAGCAAAGTCCTATACTTGGAAAATTTGACTTTGGTGACCTCATTATTGACCTGAGCCAAAGCATACCTGAAGTAACGTCGAATGGCCTTGTTAAGAGCTTTCAAACGCTTTGTTCACATCTTTCTAGCCCTTCATTTTTCTTGTTACAGGCAGACTGCTTATTGATTAAACTTTTTTGGAACGATTCAATCATGATTCATTTTGGAATCTGAATGATCCAATCACCGTTGGATTCACTATTTTTTTAGAATTGTTTCTTTCCGATTGAAAGAATACAAAATATATTTTAATTGATTCACGTTTCATTCAACATTCAAATATTTGTGGTGAATGTATGTCAAACAAATACAAATTGAAACATACATATATATATGATCATTAAAACATTGTTACAGCAATACTATTTCAGTATAAATAAATGTAGCCACTGGGACTGCAATCTGCATGTATTTGCACAACTTACCAGTGTACTTGAATTGTTAAGAATCGTTAAATCTTTTGATTCAATCAGCCTTGATTTGATGCAGGGTTTTATCCAATCACGATTCATGAATCAAAATATCTGGTGGTGAATATTTTTTCTCTCGAGGAATTTTGATTGAACAAGTCCAATCGATTCAACCAGTAAATAAATAACCAGTCTGGTTAGAGGGGGGTAATTTAACCCCCCCCCCCCACCACCACCACCACCACAACAATATAATGAACACATTATGTTGTGTTCCTGAGGAATAGGGTAATATGTGGGAACACATTCACATTCACAAACACATACACATTCATTATATTCATTCAAACACATACATATGCATGTAGATTGTAGGTGGGAACACATTCACATTCACAAACACATACACATTCATTCTATTCATTCAAACACATACACATGCATCTAGGTGGGAACACATTCACAACACACATACACATTCCTACCCCCCCCCCCCCCCCCCACTAACATAATGAACTAAATACTGACATTGGCATATCATAGCATACAAATGTCCATAGTAGATGTTTACCAGTACTAATAAGCACCAAACATGCATAAACGTGGAGTGGAAAGATCAGAATGGAGAATATCACATCAGTAATGATTTGAGTAGCAGCTAGTACATGTTTGTAAGAAATATGGAAATCACAATGGCTCAAATCACAGATGCTCAAAATGGTTGATGAATGTGGATAGATGTTGGTGTCAGAATGTAAGTGCCGGAGTGGCACTTGGCAGTAAATGGTAGTCATAGCACACATTAATTGTAACCAGGATAATATGTTAACTGATAATCTCCTTATATACAGGAATTAAAAAAACTAAGGATAGCTTAAATCCTCCTCAAATATATTCTAGAATCGTTATCCTATCCACCCAAGGATGTGCTCAAGCTAATATCGTGTATCATACTTGATACAATAATAGGTACAATATCAGAAAAAGTATTGATGTTTTTTCCTTCTTTATAGACACTATTTAGCCGCCCGAGTGTTTCAAGAATAAACAGTCAACTCATCATATGAATTTATTGACCAAGACACGCTTCATAATTCATATTGATACTTCTTCAGTTGGTCATTAAAAATAGGACATACAAAACAATAGATGATCAACACTGCAAACATACATTCAAAGTTCATTCACATCACATGATATTGTTTCACCTATTAGTCTCCTAAGAGGCATCAGGCAAAACAATCACATGTTAGACATCTAATTTATGTATTGAGGAAAACAAAATGAAGCAATTTCAGAGTTATTCTTCCAGTCTTCGCCCTTCGGATTCATAAATGCTGACTTCAAGCACTGCAGTTTCAAGCGTAATTCTTGTTTTCTCGTCTATATTATCTTTAATACTCCTTGCACCTTCCCAACTGGGTATAGTTCCACATTCATGAATCATGACTATGTTTCACTATTGTTTTGGGTTTCTGATATTTAAATTATTTCCTGTGCTCCATTAGCCTGGTGTTCAAACTTCTTCCAACTTCCAGTTTCACCATATGACTTTGAACATCTCTTGCATGGTATCTTGTAGACAAGCCTGTGATCATGTTGCTTTCTTTTATAATTTATCCTGTTCTTCCCAGTCTCACTTGTTAGTTGTTACCTACTATCACATTAGCATGTTTCAGAAAATGTGCAATCGTATCAACATGTCTGGATTGCGGAACAACTGGATAGCTAAGTATCAATACGAACCGCGTCTTGGTTAATAAATTATCATGAGGATTTGACTGTGTATATGTGTCTATGAACGTTAACAATTTCAAGAAGTAAGCATGAATTAATTCAAGCAGCGCAACTTCGTCCCCACACCGCAAGACGCTCCCTGAGAGCGTATAGCAAAACACAGGTAAACAACGCAGTTTAACAAACGTCTCTCCAGCGCCAGAAATGTCTCATGATATTACTGCCATTTCTTGGGCTTGATTCAAACCTCCGACCTACCTGTTAGTTATAGTTATCTTGCTTCCCGCTCTCTTGACTGGTGGGGCTTGGGGTGTCTGGACGTTCGTTTTGCGCGCGCTTCTAATACAAGCTATTTCGGCATCAATATGCCTGGAGATGAAGTGTCGGCGAGCAGTGCGAGTGGAGACTCGACTGCTAGTACTCGTGGACTCGACGTGCGTGTCATCGCCGAGTATGATGGCAGCGGCGATGTGGTGGAGTGGTGGACGCGCGCGGAGCTGCTGTGCAAGCATCGTGGCGCAGACCTCAGCGAGGTGCTTCCCCTGCGCCTCACCGGTGGAGCCTTCTCGGTGTGGGCGCAGCTGTCGACCGCGGACCGCGGCTCTCTGGAAGCGGTGCAGTCCGCTCTCTTCGCGGCGTTCGCCTTAGACAGTCTCGCCGCCTATGACGCCTTCGTCGGCCGTCGTCTTCAGGCTGGAGAGTCTGCCGACGTCTACTTGGCGGACCTGCGACGGCTGGCGGAGCTGTTTGGTGGCGTGCCTGACCGCGTTCTGTCCTGTGCGTTCGTGAATGGTCTACCGGACTCCGTGAGGCAAGTGATCCGGGCAGGTTCGCGCGCCGAGGCTCTGGACCTCCCAAGTGTCGTTGCTCGTGCGCGCGCCGTCCTGAGTGACGACCGCGTCGCGGCGGCGACGGCAGCGCCGCCACGCGGCGGAGAGGGAAGCCGCGCCGGAATGCTGGGCCCGGCGGGGGCGGCGGCGCGCGCCCCGAGGCGCCCCGAGGCGCCCCGAGGCGCCCCGAGGCGCCCCGAGGCGCCCGCGCCGGTGCTGGACGTGCGGTCAGGTGGGTCACCTGGCGGCCAGCTGCCCGGAGGGAAACGGCGCGGGAAACGGTGCGTCAGCGCCAGCGCCGTTTCCCGCGCAGTGAGGGGAGCGCTGCCGGTGGTTCGACTGCTGCTGAACGGACGACCCTGTGACGTGCTCATCGACACGGGATGCACGCACAACCTCGCCTTCGTGGACGCGTGTGGACAATGGGACCGGCAGAAAGTGGTGGTGACGACCATGAGCGGTGACGCTGTTCCAGGGCTGGGCGTGGGCCGAGTGACGGTTGGCAGCGCTGGCCGTGAGAAGATCCTGTCGGTGCTCGTGGTGGCGTCGCGGCCAATGGGCGTGGACATGATTCTCGGAATGTCTGGCGTCACAGCCCTCGGTGGGGTGAGCGTGCGAGGGCCGACGGACGTGAGGATCGAGGCGTTCGCCGGCGGAGCACTGGCGCGCCTACCGGCGGCCGGCGGAGCGGAGTCGCGACCGGGCGGCACCGAGCAGGCCGCGGCGCGCCTGGCCGCCGCCGGCACGACAGCCGGAGGAGCGGAGGCGCGGCCGGGCGGCACCGAGCAGGCCGCGGCGCGCCTGGCCGCCGCCGGCACGACGACCGGAGGAGCGGAGGCGCGGCCGGGCGGCGCCGAGCAGGCCGCGGCGCGCCTGGGCGCGCCTGGCCGCCGCCGGCACGGCGGCAGATCGGCGGGATGCCGCGCCAGTGGCTGGAACGGGCGAGACCTCGGAGCTGACGGTCGACGCCAAGGACTTCACGGCGAGGTTCGACGGCGGCACGCGATCTTGGACAGTGGCCTGGAAGTGGGCGGACGGCGTCGGGCCGGACTGTTTGACAAACCGCGTGGCCGAGTACCGGGTGCCCTCCTCTGCGTCAGGAGTACGATGAGGAGCTCGAGATGTGGCTGACGAACGGCTGGCTGCGGCCATATGACGAGGAGGAGGACGGCCCTCCGCGCGGTCTCGTGCCCCTGATGGCCGTTCCTCAGGCCAAAAGGGTGCGCCCGGTGCTGGACATGCGAGAATTGAACGGACACGTCGCCGCGTACACTGCCGACGCGGACGTGTGCGCCGACCGTTTGCGGAAGTGGCGCCGCCACGGTCGTCGTGTGGCCGTCGTGGACCTGCGTCGGGCGTACCTCCAGCTTCGTCTCGACCGAGGCTTGTGGCCGTATCAGACGGTTATCATTCGCGGTCAGCGGTTCTACCTGACCCGACTTGGATTTGGTCTCAACGTGGCGCCAGCGGTGATGAAGGCCGTGGTGAAGATCGTCATGGCGCAGGACGCGGACGTGCAGCGGGCAGTCTGTCCCTACGTAGACGACCTGCTGGTGGACGAGGACGTACTCAGTGCCGAACGTGTAGTGGAGCACTTTGGTCGCTTCGGGCTCGACTGCAAACCGCCGGCGCGCGCAGGAGACGGTGCTCGGATGCTCGGGCTTCACGTTCAGCGCGTGGCGGGTGAGCTGCAGTGGTGTCGAGACAGCGCCGTCGCCGGACCGCGTGACGCGCCGTGCGGTGTTCGCCTGGTGCGGCAGGCTGGTGGCCCACCTCCCCGTCTGCGGATGGCTGCGGCCCGCCGCCGCCTGGCTGAAGCGGCGTGCCAATGCAGTCACGCGCGGCTGGGACGACGTGGCGGCTGACGCGACACTGCGGGACCAGATCTCGCACGTGCACGCCCGGCTGTCGGCCGCGGACCCAGCACGCGGCCAGTGGTGCTGGATCGGGGACCGGGCGACCGTCTGGACGGATGCCAGCTCGATCGCGGCTGGCGTCGTCATAGAGACGCCGGGCGGCGGTGTGATGGAGGACGCCTGCTAGCTTCGGCCCAGCGACGCCGCAGCAACCCACATCAACATGGCGGAGCTGGATGCCGCTGTGCGCGGGGTGAACCTGGCCGTGGCCTGGGGAGTGAGTGATATCGACTTGCGAACAGACTCGGCTGCAGTGCATCGCTGGGTCGATGACGCGCTGAGCGGCCGCGCCCGTCTGCGGACGCGAGCGGCCGGCGAGATGCTCATCAGACGTCGCGTCGATCTCGTTCGGCAGCTGGCCGAGGAACTGCAGCTCAAGATAACTATCACGCTGGTTCGCTCTGCGGAAAACCTCGCCGATGCGCTGACGCGAGTGCCGAAGGTGTGGCTGCGTGACTCGAGGGGAGCCGACGATGAAGACGCGGGGGGAGCCGACGATGAAGCCGTGAGGTCGGTTGCCCGCGACGGGGCGGTGGCCGGCGCCGGCGTGTCACAGGCCGTCACCGGTCCTGATGTGGCTCTTCAGTCGTCGGTCGAGTCTGTGCACGAGCGAGCGGGTCATCCTGGCGTCCGCCGGACGCTATTCTTCGCGCGACGTGATGTGTCCCGTGACGTTGCCAGAGCGCTGGTGCGTGCGGTCGTGGAGAGGTGTGATGTGTGCCGCGCGATCGACCCGGCGCCAGTGCGGTGGCGGCACGGCTCGCTGGGTGTGGCGGCAACCTGGGAGCGCGTCGCGATGGACGTAACCCATCATCAGGGGCGGAACTATCTCTCAGTCATTGACTGCGGACCGTCGCGGTTCACCGCCTGGCGCCCGCTGGGCCGTGCCGACGCGACTGAGGTCGTTGGCCAGCTGGAGCAGGTGTTCCTAGAGCGCGGCGCACCGGCCGAGATCCTAACGGACAACGATACCGTGTTCCGGGGCCGACGACTCGCCTCGTTCGCGGCGCGGTGGGGATCACGCTGCGGTTCCGCGCCGCGCATGAACCGGGCGGCAACGGCGTAGTGGAACGCTGCCACAGAACGATAAAGGTGATAGCAGCGAGGAGGCGGTGCCCGGTGACGGAAGCCGTCCACCTGTATAACATCACGCCTCGCGAGGGTCTGACGGCGGAGACTGCGCCCGCGGCGGGAATCTACCGCTACGCAGTGAGAGACTGTGTCCGGCCAGCGCAAGTGGGAGGCCACGCCCACGAGGACGGCGAACCTCAGCATCCACCGGCGCCCCCGCCCGACGGCGCGCGGTTCCGGGTCGGTGATCGGGTATGGATGCGGCGCTGCGGCACTCGCTGCACCGAGACGTCGCGACGCGGGACTGTGCCAGGCGTGGTCTCGCAGCAGGTCCTAGAAGTGGACGGAGTGCCGTGGCACGTCCGCAGCTTACGACCACGGTACGAGGCGGCGTCGGACGGCGACAGTGACGAGGCGGCATCGGACGGCGACAGTGACGAGTCGCTGCCGTTGTTCGTGGGGCGCCAGCCGGCTGTGCAGCGGAGGGAGGACGGCACGGCGGACGGGGCGGCGTCTCCGGGCGAGAGGGACGCGGCTTCGCCGATAGCGGACGGACCGGCCGAGACGGCCAGCGATTCCCGGTCCCGTCGCGGCGAACGGGCGCGACGACCGCCGCCGCCTTGTCGCTGCTGCACGGACCCAGTCGCGTGACTTCGCGTTCGGTTTGTTTTGTGGGTGATTTGCTCGATGTGAAGGGTGATTGATCGTCGCGTGATTCTTAAGGATCAGGGGGAGTGTGTCGTGCATCGTGCATCGTGCATGCTGTGCCGCGTTTGTTGGCCGCCCGCCCCGTGTGTACTGACCGCCCGCCGAGACTGTACCTTGTCGGAGGCTGTATAGGACAGAGGCTGTACGGGGCGGGGCTACCGGCGGCAGCCATGCTTCCCGCTCTCTTGACTGGTGGGCTCGGGGCGTTTGGACGTTCGTTTTGCGCGTGCTTCTAATACAATACCGTTACATTTTTTGACGAGAGCAGACACGTGAGAGTCCCAGGTGAGGTGCTTGTCGAACACCACGCCAAGGTCCCTCGCCGTAGGGCCCTCACGGATCGTATCCTCGCGAAATCGAATGGAGATTGGGACTAAGCCACGACAATTCCGACGGGAGCCAAATACGATAAGTTCAATTTTGCCGGTGTTGACCTTCAAACCGTGGGAGTGGAACCAGGCATCCAAAGAGTTTAAAACCTGTTCGATGGTAGCAATAAACTGAGGGAGGGAGTCTTTTTTGCCAGGGAGTAGAATTTGGGTATCGTCAGCGTACTGCACCACGTGCGCCTCAGGGGCAAAGAGGGGGAGGTCGTTGGCGAAAATCTGGAAAAGGAGCGGGCCAAGTGAGGAACCTTGGAAAACACCCATAGGATTGGGGAGAGGACTGGAAAGGAGTCGGTTTCCCCGCCCACCAGTTGTACAAACAGATTGAGTATGGCCACGGAGGTAAGAGGAGAACCAGGTCGTCTCGATACAATAGGCTTGAAGTTTGGAAAGAAGCTTTGAGTGGTCGATGACGTCAAAGCATTTGGAAAGGTCGAGAAGACATAGCAGCGTGAGTTCCTGGCGGTCGGTAGCAGAAAGGATGTGGTCGGATACGGTAACTAGCGCAGTTTCTGTGGATAGGCTGGAGCGGAAACCGTGCTGGGAAGAGGAGAAAAGATGATTTTCAGACATATAGGAGTATAGCTGCTGCTGAGCAACTTTCTCCACAAGCTTGGGGAAGGCAGGGACGATGGGGATGGGACGAAATTTGGATGCTTCGGAAAGGCTGCCGGATTTGTGGATAGGGTGAACGGTGGAGTGCTTCCAGGACGCGGGAAATTCACAGGTTGTGAGACAGGTGTTGACAAGATAGAGAAGGACGTGACCAATGGCATCAAAACACAGCCTGATAATCCCGATGCTAACACCGTCAGTCAGTGGCAGAAGAGTTTTTCATAGAAAAGAGAACAGACCGGAGAGACTGAAGTGATATAGGTTTCAGTGAGAAGGCACAGGCACCCATCGTGGGTAGCCTGCAAGGAAGACGAAGGGGCTCCCCCTGTCTCGGACCTCACCCGCGACTCGAGGACCTACCCCCACAAAGTACTCGTTAAGCTCGTTGGGGGTGGTCTCAGGCGCAACTCGCTGAGTGA